>VZUA01108209.1:0-11085 GCA_013401035.1 Horornis vulcanius
TCCTGTGCTTTCACCCACGTGCCACATTTGTGCTCTGTCCAGCTTCTGCTCTGCCCTGTTCCCACGGCTGTGTGTTCCACAGGTTGCTGTCTTCTGTCTGTCTGTCCCTCCTTCAGTGACCAGTCCCAGGCTGTCTCCTCCAGCTGACCTTCACCCCAGCCCAGCCCAGACACATAAAACAAAATTAGCCACCATCACATATTGCGATAAACAAGGCAGCCAGCAGATCGTGTAAACTGTGAGCTGTGCACCTACAGTAATATGACCTCAGACCATTAAAATCACATACTTTGGTCTGGTTTAGGATTTGTATATAAATGTTGTACTGAGACACTTTATAAAAGCTTGGTGGAGCAAAATCTGGTCTTGGATTTCCATAGTGCAGGGTTTAAGAGAAAGGAATTAGAAGTTTGAGAGAGTATTTGTTGAAATTCCTGATGAATTACACCAAGTCAGTCTGTTTATCCAAGCACTGTCATCTTCGTAAGACTAAATGACGGGGAAATACACGTTGTGAAAAATCCCACATCATGAAAAAATTGATTAATCTCTTAAACTCTTCTTCGAAATGTTTTGTTGGAGCAAGACATATACAAAACTGACCTTTGGAGGATGTTGTTGTGAACCCGAGAGGGCTCTGGCTTACCTGAGAGCTTCTGCAGTCACAGACCATTACTTCACATTGCAGTGCTGCTGGGAGGAAAAGGGCACATGCTGAGTTCAAGCAGACAGTATGGAAATTCTGGATGTTTTCAGCAGATTCTTCAACCAAAGTTGCATTTCTCTGTGTTAGTGATGGTAAAAGCAAACAGCAGCTGCCTTGTTGGAGCTGAACGGCTTCTCCACCTCAGAAGCTGCCAGCATGGCCTTGCAAAAGGGCACTGTTTCCCCAGGCAGCTTGTTGAGTCAGCTGCTGCTCCTGTGCCAGATTTGTGTCTGAACTCTGAACCACTGCTTTCTAGGGCACTGGAGAGCAGCAGTGAGGGAGGAGGGATGTGTTAGAGACACTCTCTTGGCATGCCAGGTTTCAGAAATGGATGGACACAATCCTGGCCCTGCTGGCCATGGAGCTGATGCCTCTAAGGACAATCTCTGCTTCCAGCCTGTGTGTCCTGGGCAGGAACATGTGTGGAAGCATCAGGCACACTCAGGGGGTGCTGTTAAGCCCCTGTGAGATGTGCTGTGCTGTGCTGCTCAGAGGTTCTGGTGCCCCCACAGGGACGTCCAGCCCATCGTGGGCACACGCAGCAGTGACAAGCTCAGAGTGGCAGAGAACAGCCACCTCCTCAGTGACAAGGGAGAGAAAAGGTGGCTCTCTGAAAAGAAAGCGTACAAAAGTCCTAGGAATTGAATATTCACACCCAAGAAAATCCTGAAATCTTTGATTCAAAGCTAAGTAGCAAGCGACTTTTCACTGAAGCCAGTAAAGCTGGCTTAAAACAAATAAGGGGTGATTCACACTAAAACTGTCCAATTCTTCTTTTCCTTTCCTCATACAACACAGACACTAACGTTTGTAGGAAGTACAGGCAAATGCCTTTTGTTTCTGTGCAGAAGTTAATTTTGTCCATGCAAATAGTTGCAACTGCAATATTTTATTATCAGTTGTTTTGCACTTTTCATGGAATTCAAACTTTCTTTGTGCACCCTCATTTTTTTTCTTTAATTCTTCTGTTTCATTAAGAGTAGCTTCCTGAGACTTCAGATATAAGAGCTGATGTCTCTGCTGGTGTCTCTGAATGGCTTTGCAGCACTGGGACGAGCTGTCAGGAGAGTCCTCTGGAGCTGGCAGAAGCTGATTCGTGGCAGAAATGTCTCAAAATGACCAGACTGTCCCTATTCAGCAGGGCATCTTTTTGAAGTGTATCTTTTTGATGTTAATAGGATGTAAATATTGACTTGAGGAGTTTGGTGCAGTAAGATTTTTAATTAAAATATGCTTTCTTCAGTAATGTGGCTTAGATAAAATCAAACTCTTGGACAACTTCAGTAAAGAAATGTTTCCCACAATATTTGTAAATATGTGGTGGAACTGGTTTTGATTTTTAGTGCAGATGCAAACCTTAATTTATTTTCTTGTTTCCACTACATTAACAAATATCTGGAAAAAAAAAAAAAACAACAACTGGAAGAGTTTTGTATTGCATTCATTCATTCAAGTTTATCATCACTTTGATGTCTTTTACAACAAAGAACCAAATCCATGAGATTTTCTGGTGTATTGATGAATGTTTGCTTTTAGTTGAAAAGTAATTAAGACTTCTCAGTTAGCAGGTCTATTTACATATAGTAAATACGCTGCAACAATATTTTCCTGTCAAGGCTCACTATTAAAAAAAACCCAGAAGTTTTAAGGCATCAAACTTTCCAAATTTCCTTGAGGCTTTTGAAATTGCTAGGAAATGTGATTTTCCTCTTACAAGTTCGATACAAGCGTTGAAGAATCACACCTCCCTCCATAAACAATAAGCAAAAAAATACAGAATTTATCCACTATTAGTACAGAAAAGTAACCTTTTGATCAAATGCTAACATGAAAAATGTGGGGGGAGATTCAGTAAGACCCTCATCAATCATCACCAAACACCAAGAATCTCAACTGTGCTTTTTATGTTCTGTTTTTTAAGGAGGAAAAAGATGAGTTCATAGAAACCTTTCAGTGTCAGTCCCTCAGAATGAATCTGTTTCCTGTGCAGAAGGATGTAGGACATACTTTAAGAACTGGGTTGGCTTGTTACTGTAGCATCTACACTTTCACAGTGATTTTATTCCCTCACCAACCTTGTGAAGAATAAATCCCTTCCACAGTGCTGGAAGTGGGATCCAGAAGAGATCAGATCTACCAGATTGTGGCAGGAGCTACCCCTGGCTGAGCCAAAGGCTGTGCCCTACTCGTCCTGGCCCCACAGTCCACAGCCATGGGAACAATCCGTGGTTTGCTGCCAGGCCCTGGTGAGACACAGCACATCTCCTGTAGCCTCATTTGGAATGTTCAGCACATCATTGGGAGGGTTTGGGCTTTATTTCACTGCTGCTGTGGAATCATTTAGCAAAGCAGAGCAGGAGTTTCTGGATCACAGCAGTCACCACACACTCCTGGGCAGGCCTGGAGAGGAGTGTTTCCTCAAACTGAAATGTTTGACATTTGGTTTGAAATAGCCCTGGCGATTTGCAAGGCTGATTTTCTTAGTAGGTGCTAGTTGGGGATGTTTGTCTGGGGAATTGCTTTGCAGTCTGATTATCTAGGGCAGGGGTACAGGAAATGTTTCTAGGGAGAGCAGGTTTCCAGACCTTTTGCATGTGCTCTGTGGCCTTGTTGGTGACATGTCCATGCTGGGTGGCAGCTTCCTTCTACCAGAGGTGTCATTTTAGGATCAGGTCTATCACACAGCACCCTTTAGATCCTTCACAGCCTGGCTCTTCTGTGCTTCCCAGACAGCACTGAAGAGGACATCATCCAGAGATGTTGCTATTTCAGTTTACAGGACTTCTTTTCTCATCCCCTCTGTGCCTAAAGTCTTGTGAGAGAAAGATCAGAGTGCTGCCCTTCATGGGGAATGACAGATAAATCACAACAGGGGTGGCAGCAAGCAGGGAAGGGTGCAGTGGGGCTTCTCAGCTGCAGCTGCAGCCCCTTGCATGGTTCATCTGGGTTGGCAGTGCTCCAGTGGCATGTGGAACTGTGCAGGATGACATTTCCCAGTGCCACTTCTGAGATGTGCACGTTGTGTTCTGCTGTGCACTCACTGATCTCATCCCATTAATCCCTGGGCTCTGGGGACACCGTGCCAATGTGAGTTATTGGATCCCATCACATGGAAAGGGATGTGTGAGCTACCAGGGAGGAAACCACTGATGTCAAGTCAAACTCCTGATCAGTTCGTTTCTGGTGAATGCTCATCATCCAGGCGGGTTTGCTCTAGAGGGAGATGGCAGATTCAGGACACAACATAATCCCTGCTATCAAATGGCAATTATGAGAGCAAATACCTGTCTGTACTCATTTTGAGCTGGATGCTGAGCAGGTAACACCACTGTGCAGGATGTTGCCCAGGGAATGCAGAGAACTGCAGGATTTCGTAACATCTTTCCTTAAAGGCCTGAGAAGGCCTAAGAAGTTCCTTAAAGAACTGAGAGGTGCTCTGTCTGCTTTACAAATGTGTTCATTTCTGAGCCAGTCCAAGATGCAAATTGTATTTCTGATAGAGATAAATTAGCAATAGAGGTTGTAAATGTGGTTGGCTTGAGGCTTTTCTGCCTGGTGGCACATTCCCATAGGAAACTGAAGCCCACCATGGTTTGTCAGGGGGACAGCTCACCATGCTGGGGCACAGCCCAGGCTGCTGTCAGGGGTATTTTGGGATGCATGCTTCTCCTCCCCATTGTCCCCATTCTTTTCCTGCTTGGCACCCAAGGTTATATTTCAAGAAGAATTAAATGCATTTGAGCTTTTTACTGGAGGATTCTGAAGGTTCATTTCCCCACAGGGACTCTTTTGAAGTGATAAGTGACTTCTTAAAGAGGGGGGGAAAATCTCCTTTCAAATCTCTTTTATTTTTGAGGTTCTGTTAAAGGAGCGGGCTCCTCTGTGCTCTCTTTTGTGCTCAAGCATAACACAATGTGATACCTATCAGATACCTGTGTAGAAAAGTTGCTGGGTACAAGCAAGAAGTGCCCTCAGCTTTCCTCTCAACAATGTTTTTAATTTGGAGCAAGTCACAGGCCCTTATTTCTCCCCAGATTATTCCAGGCAGTTCTCCAGTAAAAATAAGTAATTCATATATTGAGATGCCAGAAGTCTCGAGGGAAAGATTTTTCCATCAAGCCTTTCTTTTGATTTAGGCACTGCTCCCCACGTTTTCCCCTCTCTTTGCTTTGCCACTTTGTGACTGAATGAAGTCACCTAGGAGGGGGATAAGGAGAAGATTGTCAAGGGATGGGGTTGGGTATCACGCGAAGTTCTGCAATTCCTTTGCTTTCAGAGTGCAAAGAAGCATGAAACTGATGCCTTCTTTGGGCTTACCTAGAAACAGAGGCCAGACAAAATGAAGAGGATAAAAGTGGATCTATTTAATGAAGGCCCTTCAGGTCTATTAAGGGCAGACAAAGACTCCCCAAGGGGCTGCACCCAAGGTGGACGATGGGCACGAGTTTTTTCATACAATTACAATTTTGATCTTTCTCCAACTGCAGCTTCAGGTAATGAAGTCATTTACCCCCAGTTTACTCCCCCCAGCTCACTTTTATTTACACTTTTAGGGGCCTGAGGCTGTAGGGTGTCCTTGCGTCCCTGGCCTGGAAAGGAATTGCTCTGTCTGAATAAAACAGGAGGACAGCAGCTGACAGGCTGTGGATCTTTAGAGTTATACACTAAAGAATTGCAGGATTACAAATACATGAAAAATATAAAAGCTAAAATCCTAAGGCATCATAGGAAGAGCCCCACTCTGCCCCCTGAACAGGGAGGGATGAGCAGCCCCTCGCTCTCCATACTCACCCTCAGCGTGGCACCCACCTCTTCTCCCCCAGCTTGTTTGTGGGTGACTGATTACCTGGGTTCTGACAGTGCTGACAAACCCAGCTGCCAAATAACCTTGAGCAAAGCAGACAGCAGTAATGTACTGGTTTGTTCATTTGATTTACATTAGAGTGGGTTTATAATGACCATAAATGATTATTTTTACAAGAGGTACATAAACAAGTAAAATTGAAATGACTGCTCTGCGTGCTACTGCACATTCCTAATGCTGCATTTCTATGTTTACAAATGAATTCTTTCACTTCCAGTGGCTGATTACTGCCAGAAAGAGCCTGTGGCTGTGCAGGATGGCAGGCCCTCCTGTAGTGTGTGGATATGGGGAAGGCCATTCCATTCACTTCCACAGAGAGGGGATATGAATGAGAGCTTTGGGGTTGCACAGCCTCCCTTTAAAGCTTAACCATCTTTTGTCTTTTAGAACAGCTGGTACTCAATATTTTTGTTCGTTAATCAGTGTTCAGGATGCAAGGCAGGTGCAAAGGTTTTACGTGCCAGCAGTGCAGGAAGGCCCCTTTNGAGGATAAAAGTGGATCTATTTAATGAAGGCCCTTCAGGTCTATTAAGGGCAGACAAAGACTCCCCAAGGGGCTGCACCCAAGGTGGACGATGGGCACGAGTTTTTTCATACAATTACAATTTTGATCTTTCTCCAACTGCAGCTTCAGGTAATGAAGTCATTTACCCCCAGTTTACTCCCCCCAGCTCACTTTTATTTACACTTTTAGGGGCCTGAGGCTGTAGGGTGTCCTTGCGTCCCTGGCCTGGAAAGGAATTGCTCTGTCTGAATAAAACAGGAGGACAGCAGCTGACAGGCTGTGGATCTTTAGAGTTATACACTAAAGAATTGCAGGATTACAAATACATGAAAAATATAAAAGCTAAAATCCTAAGGCATCATAGGAAGAGCCCCACTCTGCCCCCTGAACAGGGAGGGATGAGCAGCCCCTCGCTCTCCATACTCACCCTCAGCGTGGCACCCACCTCTTCTCCCCCAGCTTGTTTGTGGGTGACTGATTACCTGGGTTCTGACAGTGCTGACAAACCCAGCTGCCAAATAACCTTGAGCAAAGCAGACAGCAGTAATGTACTGGTTTGTTCATTTGATTTACATTAGAGTGGGTTTATAATGACCATAAATGATTATTTTTACAAGAGGTACATAAACAAGTAAAATTGAAATGACTGCTCTGCGTGCTACTGCACATTCCTAATGCTGCATTTCTATGTTTACAAATGAATTCTTTCACTTCCAGTGGCTGATTACTGCCAGAAAGAGCCTGTGGCTGTGCAGGATGGCAGGCCCTCCTGTAGTGTGTGGATATGGGGAAGGCCATTCCATTCACTTCCACAGAGAGGGGATATGAATGAGAGCTTTGGGGTTGCACAGCCTCCCTTTAAAGCTTAACCATCTTTTGTCTTTTAGAACAGCTGGTACTCAATATTTTTGTTCGTTAATCAGTGTTCAGGATGCAAGGCAGGTGCAAAGGTTTTACGTGCCAGCAGTGCAGGAAGGCCCCTTTGTGCCAGGACAGCGCTCTGCAGCAGAGCTCCCTACACAGGTAGCCAGTCCCAGGAAAAGGCTGAGCTCTGTTTCTACACAGGTGTTACTGTTGGCAGTGTCAGGCTGTGCCAGCCCTGTCAGAGAACCTGTGCTGTTCCCTTCAGCACACAGGGAGCCCAAAAACTTTTGGAGCAAACAGGAGAGATAGCACTTGGACTAGGGGAAGAATCGGGATATGCAGAAAGCCAGAAACATCAGAGGAAAAACCAAATTGCTCAGAGATACCTGGGGAAAGAAGCTTCATTTCCTTCCAGAAACTTGGGGTGAGTGTCTCAAACCGAGGCATGAGTAAATAAATGTGGGCCTGATATTTCTGAGTCTGAAAGATTTTAGCCTGCTAGCAGCTGCTAACTTTCTTCCCAAGGGAAAATTTCTCAGGAAAGCTTCTTCTCAAATCAATCTTGGCAAACAACTATCCTTTCTCAAATAAGTATAGGTCACTACAGGAACAGGGACAAAGATGAAGACAGCAGTAAGATTAGACATGTACAAAGTGGCTTTAAAATGTTAATTGCGTTGTATACTTGGTCAAGCATGAAGTTCTCTTTACATAATCATTCAGTGTGTTTCAAGGATAACAATCCAACAGTGTAGTGGGTGGGATAAAAAACAAACTCCTGCTGTCTCAGCCTGTGCAAGCAAGGTTTGATGTGTGTGCTGCATGGTGATCTCCAGATGCTGAGGCATATGCTATCATACTTTTATTTTTTAGAGGCAGGTTGGATGGCTTTGTAACTTCTCACAGGTGCTGGGAATGTCTGAATTAAATAGATGTTTGTAGTAAGTCTGTTAGATTGTGCTTCAGGAACCTGGTCCCGTACATTTCCACTGTAGGAAGAATTAAAAAAACCCAAATCACACACCCACACACACAAATACTGAACCTACCAGACCTTCACTATCACATGTGATATCCTGTATCACATCATATGTGAAACTTCTTGTAGACTGCATAATTTGGGGAAGGCTATTTCATCTTGTTCTGTTTCATGTCTGTTTGCTGACAGCTTTCTCCACTGTAACTCTGCTTTGATACTTCCAGCTTGGACTTCACTGCACCTCACAAGAGCAGCAGCTGCTCTGTACTTCTGTCATCACATCTGATTATTACTTTTTATTTCTCATTCCACTTGTTTGGTTTTTTTGGGTTTTTTTTTTTTTTGATGCCCATCCTGTTGTTAGCAAGGACAGGCATTCAGTTATGGTACACCCAAGCTAATTAAAATGAATGAATGATCCAAATATTCCTGGAGCCCTGCTGTTAGATCAGACTGTACAAACAGAACAAAGACAAATCCAATCCCTCATCAGATATTGTGGGCTAAGAACCATGAGCTATATGTGAGCTACAGGCTTGAAAGCCAACATATCATCATCACCTACAGTTTGATTTTGACTCGGACATACAGTAAATTACCTTTTAGTAAATGGCCATATGTGGAATGAAATGACATTTGGCTGCACCAGATTCTGGACTGAAGGATGGAAGTACAGTGCTGACACTGAAGGCTGTTGCAGGTTTCTGCTGTGACCACCACCTGGATCATTTTAGCCACTTCATATCTGTTATTTCATCTGAAAAATAGGAATGATACTTCCCAGGAGTGCTGCCATATTTGCTGTTTGTAATATCTGTTAAGACTCAAACTGAAGACTTTTTAGGAATGTAAAAAATTACTTCTTCCACTGATTATTCTGAAATTATTGTCAAGACAGTCATGCTTTAAGAACTGCCAGGGTCTCTTGTTACCTGCTTTAGGGGGTCAGAACACTTGGCAGCTGCTGAAATGGTTTTCCATCTGCCCAGGTCTCTTTAACACGTGTATTGTAGTGCTGAGCAACTCTATTCATTCCAGCTTATGTCATCTTGGATCTTTCTTCAGGCCAAACTGAAACACTCCTGCTCACAATGAGTAGTACCACACTCCATAAAAAGTCTCATTGATTTCAGAAAGGCTTCCACTGATATGTTGCACTATTCATTGTTAAGTAAGGGAATAAATATCTCAGTCTGTCTGTGTACAGTGAGAGCAACAGAAACTGGAGGATGGGGAGTGGGAATTACAGAGACAAGGAAACCTTTCATTTTAAAAAGATGCAAAGAAAACTTGATTCATGTGAATGTCTTAACTCTAAAGAAAAGCTTTCACTGGCAAATGATAGAATGTAGTATAGTGGCTGACATCTGTAGTAAAGCAGAATTTAGAAATCTCATAACAAACAAGAATATAAATTACTTGGCTGTTGCATCATAAATTTTACCTAAAAAGTGGAAATTCAACTGAAGTATGACTTAACCACTGAAGAATTCCAGGATGTAAAAGATACGGTGTTTCTGGGAGTGAGGCAGGCATTTGTTTGGGTTTAGTTGCATTCATTTTCTGTCACATTTTACAGGCAGTCCCTTCAGAAGTCACATAATACACTTGCAGCACAGCTTCAGAGCTATTGAAAAAACCAGGGGGTTAATTTAGTGGTTTTAAAGGCTACATAAGGGCACAATAACACCTGAGTCAAAAGTATTTTATACCTGTAAATGTTTTGACCTCAGTTGCTCAGAGCCCTGCAAGAATAAACCCCCCTCTCCTGGTACACCCAGTGCTGAGCAGTGCTTGGCAGCAGGCTGGCAGATTGTCTTGGGGTGACACAGATTCACCTGTAGGAGGATGTAAACAGGTGGAAGAGCCCCTCAGCTGCATGTGCAAGATGCAGTTTTTAAAAGAAAAATGCAACTGTGCATGCCTTGTTGGTTTAGAGCAAAACACAGGTCTGGAAGGTGCAGAAAACAGCTGTACCTTCCCTCCCATCCTAATGCCATCCCCACACTCTCCTGCATAATCCTCTTCTTCCACTGCACACAGGAGGAGCAAAAATGTTGCCATTGCCATCTGTCCCCGAGTGGTGACATTAACCTGTGCTTCATCCTCTGTGTGGGGTGGGCTGTGTTGAGGGCAGGCCCTCCAAGGAAAGCTGTCCCAGGTGCTGAGCTGCCTGAAACAAGTGGTGTTGGTTTGTTGCTGTGTGTGCTCTGTTAGGAGAGGCAGTGGAACACACCTGGAAGTGTTTCTGGGCACAGGGCAGCTGCTGCTGCTTTGCTTTGGTGATGCACCTGCTCAGCTGTGCTCCCTAGCCCTGCCACAGCACTGCAGGCGGATTTTCCTGGAGATGCATTTCAAGGTCTTGATTTTCATGGGAGTTACAGATACTCACTTGGTCTGAACACAAGACAAATTACTTAGACACGCCCTTTGAATAGCATTTGGCTGATGTTTGCAATTGCCTTTTCCGATTATTTTTGACTGTAGAGTGATGAAGTAGGTTGATGGAAGTTCAGCAATCATAATCCCATGAATGCTTTATTATTTCCATTGCTGCTGCACCCAGAATCCCCAATTAAGCAGTCATATTTGTAATTTGGGAAGAGTCTTTCCTTTTCAATAGGTGAGCAAAAAGACCGGAATGAATTTTGTACCAGGCTACCTCTGCCTACTCAGCTTTCATTTAAAGCAGACTGTCTCAGAAAAGGGAAGAATTAAAGCACTGGTAATTTTCAAATGGACAGGTAAATCAGACTTTTAGTTGTGTTTGTGATTTTGCTGCCTAGAATTTTTCCTGGAGAGCTGGTAAAGCAGAGAATAGTCTTCCAATACAAACCTGAGCTTAATCAGTCCTTTTGTGACTAAGCCAAGCTCATCTTTCAGTTACATCCAATTCAGTCCAGTTAATTTTTCCTTGGCACAAGTCATTATTAACAGTACTCAAATAATTCATATTTTCATAAAATCATAGAATAGCTTGGGTTGGAAGGGACCTTTGTTAAAGGTCATCTAGTACAAGCTCCTGCCCCAGTGCTTGGGGACAGGGTTTAGGGTTGTACTTGGCAGTGCTGGTTTAGAGGTTGGACTTCATGATGTTAAAGGTCTACTCCAGTCTCAACAATTCTGTGGCTCTTGAAATGACCAGAAAATCTTTTTTTTTTTTTTTT
>VZUA01108222.1:1238-12112 GCA_013401035.1 Horornis vulcanius
ATTTTCAGTAACTGATACAATTTTTTGACCTGCTCTGTCTAGGACAAAAGCCCAGAAGGAGAACTCTCACAGGTAGGGGATTTTCCCATAATTTTCTTCTAAGTTGTTCCTTAAATCAGTCACTGTGCAGATATGCCTGGAGATACCTCAATAGGTATGTAATTTTGATCTGCAATAGTTTGTTTCTCTGAACCTATTTGAGAAATCAAGAAAATGAGACTTCTGTGAACATCAGTTTCTGGGAGAAGGAGATGAAAAAGTAGTGTTCCATGTAATCAGGCTTTCTGGTGGAGAGCCATTACATACGCAGTTCTCCGAACTGCCACACTTCATGAGAGATGCTGAATAGTTTAGATTAGAAATAATTGGAATAATGTAATGTATGTTTACTTAAAAGAGCTGCAAGACCTTAATATTTATTTTGACATCTACTAGGAACACCTAATCCTTTTGACATGATTATATATTTTGTAGAGTTTGGAGTCTTTCCAAGGACCTAAAAATGCTTTTCAAAGAATCCTTGAACTATACTTGCAGATCTTATTAACTCACCCATGTGCACATGTTCCTGGATTTTTCTAGGCCTACATCCAGTCTATGTGCATGGAGGCAGATGTGTGATGTTGATAGAAACTTTGAAGGCATGGGTGGACCTTTATCTTTTCCTTTCTCTTGGTGATAATAGATGTGTCTTGACTTTCTAGGATAACATAGTTTGGTTTTTTTTAGTATTTTTCTTTAAGCATTTTCTTCAAGTTGCAAGGGTTTTACTAGTTAACTTTCTGAGCTTCTTAGCATGTATCAAACTGTTCTGTAGTCCTTTCTTGTGGAATGGTTTCCAGTCTAGCTTTTTGCTGTCCTTTCCTATCCAGCTGCTTCAGACCTCTCTGCTGTGTACACTTCACGTTCAGTCTGTACTAACTTGTACTAATCCTCTGCATTTCTTCAAAGAGCATTGTGCCAATGCAACCCCAGAGCACTGTTGTGGTATGAACAGGATATTTCCACACCCCCAAATAATCTCACCAATTGTATTTACTTGGGCCAATGGACAGCCACATTTACCATCACATGCCAGGAGTCATTAGCAGAGCAGTGCAAAGACAAGGAATGTTTCACTCACACTTGTACCACTGCTTCAGGCCTTTGAAAGTTGTCTGCAGCTCCACGGGGCGCGCGCCAGCTTTGAGGAGTTTAGAGTTCCTATGTGTGTGGTGCCTGCTACTATTAGCAACAATGTGCCAGGCACAGACTATAGCCTTGGTGCTGACACTGCCTTGAATGCTATTGTGGAGGTAAGACTGCATATCTTTTAAAAGTTAAAATGTTAAAATGCATAAGAGGAGGATACCTAAAGATCTTGAAATGTCTGGTTAACTCAGTTACTATGTTTTTTAATGGTTATAGTTCAGTTTTCCAAGACTGATTAAAGGTTAACATTAGAAAAAGTATTATGTTATATGCTTAATTTTTGAGTACTCTCTTTTGTTCTTCAAGACTCCTGTATTAGTGCTTAGGGTATTTGCTTTTACTGAGAATCAAATATTTTGCTTTCTTCAATTTCTTTTTTTATCTTATATATTACTTAGGTAAAAGAAGAAAGCACATATTTTATAAATAAATGCCCCATTTGTTGGGTGGACTATTGACTGAGCTCTACTATGCAGTAAAGCATTTTAAGCCAAATACATGAATAACCCTGTAGACTCCATTAGGCTTAACATACATTAAGTGCATAGAAATGCATGGATAGTATAAGCAGTTAAGCGTGTCCCTGATGTTCAACTAAATAGTGCAGTTTTAGAACAATCAGTGTTCTAGTTTTAGTCTACCATAGCTTTTCCCTGTTTTATGAGCTCTTTCAGTCCTATTTACTCTGCTTAAGACACAGCAAAGGGACCTGAGCTGAGATCTAATGCAAACAAATGAGTAAATCTTACCAGCTCTGAGTTTTATCAAACCCATCATTAGCAAGCCATGTAATTAATCATGAAGTAATTTGCCAAGGAAGTCAAGTCAAGATTACAGATCCAGGGAGTTGGGAAAAGCAGGTTTGTTCTCCTGCTTTATACAGTGTTCCTATATAGTGAGTGAAAAAGCTCCAGTAGGTAACTGGAAGAGCTGTGTCAGAAAACAGGGTGGCCTGGCCTTTGGGAGCTGCAGTGCAGCATCCCTGGGCTGAGGTGTCCTGAGGTGTGGTGCGAGCTCATCATGTAGCAGCATTCATAGGCAGGACATGGGTACTGTACCACTCCTTTAGCTTTTTCCCCCTTGGCCTGACATTTATAGAAGTAGCTAAGTCAGCTGATTGTGACTGATGCACCTTCAAAAGTGGTAACTTTGGAAGCACAATGGGGCAACAAATGATCCCAATATAGTGCTGCTTCCTCTTACTCCATTGTTTTTGGTACTAATTTAATTACAGTTTGTATAGATTTCAGTAATGCTTTCAGTAAAAAAAAACATATATTTGCATCATTTGAATTTTATTGTCATTAGGATGTTTAGTTAATGCTAATAGCAGAACACTTGATATGGTGTTTTGAACATTAGGATTTGTCATTAAGCTGGGTCAGTTCATAGGAAAGCTCAACTAGCAATTGAATTCCAAAAAAGAGTCCTCGTGCCTTGTTTATGATGTCTGAAACCTGCACCAGGCATTTGGGGTTTGGCTTTTCCAGCCTGTAGTGTAGTGTATGAATTAATAATTCATTAAAGTCTATCTGTGCCAATTTCACATTTGGGTATTTCTGTCACAGTCATTCTGAGAGAGCAAGAATAGTGGAAAGTTTCTACTCCATCTCTTGTTCAGTCAAGGATAGAAACCCTTCTAAGTAGATTTCACATGATAAGTCCCATAGGCAATGATTGATTTGCCTCCCTGCTTAGTACTTGGAGATTCTCAAAAGGCAGAAAATTTCATTCTCCTACTAGCAGATGGAAAAACTTTTAGAAATCTTGGGGTTTACAAATATTTTAAGTCTCTCAAAATGGTGAAAATCTTCACACGTTTATTTATTGTCTAAAGACAAGACTGTTTTACAACGTAAGTTAACTACATAGTACCTTTCCAGTTTCAGGCAGTATTTTAAAAAATGAGTTAAATTTCTCCAGTGCTACAGTATTCTGCAAAAATTTTCATGAAACAATGTTTGGAAGGAGAAAGTAAAGTGCTTGGGGACACTGTAAAACCCAAGACACTTTTCTTAAAAATTTTCTTAAAATACTTTTCTCCTTAGGGTAACAGAATATCCATATTCTGAATAAATTCACGTGGATGCTGCACTTTTGTGTATAAGCACATAATATGCATATATGCAAATACATGAATGTATAAATTAAATTACATGTATCGTTTGTTAGCTTAACATAAATACATGAATACACTAGCCTTAGTCTTTAAATGCATTAAACTGTATTATGTTAGATGTTTTAGAGTTTTTTTATTACTTTTCCTCATGTATCAGTTAATGACTTTTTTCTGTGATGTGTTAAATATGGTTTTAAGGACCATATTGCTCACAATCTGAATTTCAGCCTGAAGTAGTATTTTCAGTTAGCTGAGTGAAGTTCTGGTTTTTTTAAAACTGTGAAATAGAAATACCTCAAATATTACAGCACCTACACTTACTTACTCATTCAAAAAATCAGTAAAGTGTGAGGATTTTGTAATGTTACTATAATTCAGGTTGCAAGATGACAGACTTCCCAGGTACTTGTTTTTCCGTTTTTATTAAACAGAACTGGTGTTGGGACACTACATCAGTTTCACAAAATTCTTCCTGTCACAAAGTGGGTATATCCTATTTATTTATTTGTTCCTAAGACAATGAAGAAAATATGAACTCTTTATTTCTCTTACTTGCTTTATGAAAGGAAAATACATTAATCAACAACTTTAAAATAACTTCAAGTGGTAGAAAAATTCATTCCAGGAGGTGAGCTTGTCAAATAGATTCTTGAGTATTTTTAAAACGTAGAGGTGTGGATTGTAAATTAGTTCCTGGGTTTCTGCATTTTTCCGAGTTAGGATGTTTTCCTAAGATTCCTAGGTCTTGCCACACTGGAGATTGCCTCTGTCTTTGTTACTTTCCACACCTCTTAGGCAGCTCTAATAAATATTGGTGTTAACTGGTTTCATGTAATAGATCCCCTTGTAGAGATTCCTTATGCTGGTCAGAGTAAGGTGCAAGTGGAGATTTCAGTTCTTCTTAAAATAACTATGCACCTGTTACTAAAAAGCCAAAAGCATTTTAAAACATGCACTAGTGCTTGAAAGAATTATATTTATTGAAAATCATTATTGGAAGGTAATTGGGCAATACATGCTCAGGACTTAAGAAGTTCAGTGTAGATGAATGGGAATGCAGTGAATTTTAATATCAATTCTAATAAGAAGTAAGCGTAAGTAATGAATAAAGAAGTTTATTCATACCACAATTCCTTTAAAAGCTTCATTGTATCTACTTGTGTCTGTGTTAAAAAACACAGATAAACAACTGGCTAATGCCACTTGTTTCAGTATTTGCAGGAAGCAAATTGATGTTAAGAATTGCTAGTAGAAAAACATTTTATTTCTACCCTAGTGTTCAATATATGATTTATAAGAAATCCTTTATTGGATAATTATAGTTACATGGGTTATGCCGTTCTGGAATTCTTTAAAGATTTATTTTTTATAAATGCTTTATTTTTAATTTTTTGTTACCAGTAGGTGACACAAAGTTGCATGCCATTCAGAAATGTAAAAAAAGAGGGTTTTTAGTGCATACTCAGGCTGTCGTGTCTCTGAGCAGACGTGTGACCGCATCAAGCAGTCGGCCAGCGGCACCAAGCGCCGCGTGTTCATCATCGAGACCATGGGCGGCTACTGCGGCTACCTGGCCAACATGGGGGCCCTGGCAGCAGGAGCTGACGCTGCTTACATCTTCGAGGAGCAGTTTGATATCAGAGAGCTCCAGGTATTCAGCACCTCTTCCTCATTTTTAAGTAGATCTAAAGCTGTTGTATGTGTGTATCATAATGTGTATGCTTGAAGTAGATGGCTCATGAAAGAGAAAAACCAGTTGAGGTTGGACCTAAAACCTGCACTTGTCATGCCAGTTCCTGTACCATAATGTTATATAAAGAAACATAGACACAATCACTGTTGACACCTAAATTCAGTAAAATTACAAAAATAATTGTATTGGCCATTAAGCACTACTAGATGAATTGTTTAATTTTTAGTCTTCTGATTTAAATTCAAATTAAATGAACAGGTCTAGGTAGTTTTTAAAATAAAGCCAAAAACAAGAGATCAATATTTTTTTCACTATGGTAGAGTTGTGTTTAAAGGCTGTTCAGGATAGGAACTGACCAGTATGTCAGGTTTATTAGATACTGACTGTCACCACAGCTATTCAGAGCATGTCTGGAGGTGTTACTAAAATAAAGCCCTCAGGCTTTAAGGATTACAGATTAGGGTGTAGTACATACACAGGCTGATATGGAACTTGTCTGCTGTGAGGACTTTATACTTCTGAGATGGTTAGTGCTAGCTGCAGTTATGGACAAACACAAAGCTAAAAGGATAGAAATTTCCTGAGAAGCACAGAGATGTGAAATGAATCAGAACTTATCCCCATGCGGTTGTTGGCAGGAAGTAAGGGCAGGCTGTAAACTTCAGTGGCAATTTCTGTATTTTTATGTATATCAAGCTCTATGCTATAGCAATATAGCATATTAAAACCACCTTTGAGTTAATAAAATCTGTTACTTCTGATATAAAGATGTTAGTTTTAACCCAAGATGAATAGCCATATACAGTATGTTATCCTGAATCTCCAAAAATACTGGTAATTTGAATTTGCACATAATGCTTTATGTGAAATATTTGACAGAAGTTCTCAGGAAATGTAGGCTCATTAAAGTTGTTTTGGATAAAGAGTTCTGTTAAAAATACTTTTGTTTCTAGGCTAATGTGGAACACTTGACTGAAAAAATGAAAACCAGTATCCAGCGTGGTCTCGTCCTGAGGTAGGCAAAAGTCATTGTAATAGATGGTGTCAGTGATACTGAGCACTCCCAGCCAGGTGGGCTACTTGGCCACTTGGAATGACACTCCTTGAGATTTTTAGAAAAGCTGTTACTCCTCCAAAAGGCAATTCTGGGGCCTGTCTGGAAGTTCAAATCCGAAACTTACTTCTTTCTACATAAATTCATTTGCTCTGTAATCTAATACTTCATCCTATTTTCCGTCTGTTTTCTCGTGGGGTTTGTCTTTTATTCTAGATTCTTTCTTACTAAAGGTAGTGTGTCACATACACTGTGGCCTTTACTGTAAAAACCCTAAAAAATCATGAGCCTGTTACATAGAAATGAGTGTATGTCATCAGATGAAAATGTCCAAGCCAGGATTACTGCTATCAAGAAAAGGGAAAAGACTTGTCATTCAGTAGCTGGAAAGACATGCAGTGCTTTAGGGTAAATTTGCTAACAATCTGGCCTTAACTGTTGCAGAAATGAGAACTGCAATGAGAACTACACAACTGATTTCATTTATCAGCTGTACTCTGAAGAAGGAAAAGGAGTGTTCGACTGTCGAAAAAATGTATTGGGCCATATGCAGCAGGTAAATACAACCCTGAAGTTACAAAGTTACAACTTTGTATGCACAAAGTGTATACACTACACTATTCAAGCACTTCAAACAAGTCTGACTCAAGATGAAGGAAAAGTGTGGATTTTTATTTGTAGGCTACTTGGAAGGTTTTTTTAGCATCAGGTTTTATTGCAAACCCTTTTTAAAAATCTAGGAAAAATACTGGCTTCTTTATGAATTTTATTTTTATTCCTCTCTTGTCTATATTAATAATTCCACTTTTTGTCTTTTAATTAATTGTAATACCTTCTTTGTAATACAATTATCGACCCATCTGTAATGCATCTGCCTACTGAACCCTCTTGAAGAGCAGAGATTTCATTAAGAAAATCTGTGCAGATTAGTGTTTTTGTGGAAGAGACAGAAGTGAGCTACTCCTCTGGCCTCGTAGTATCTGCATTGCTTTATCTCACTATGCAGCTGTTTGGTGGGCAAAGGGAGTTCCTGATTTGGCTACTCTTTATCACCAAGGCTGAGATGGAGGAAAGTGCACAGTCCCCTCCATTCTTCTAAGTAAGAAATAGTATTGATCGTGTGAGAATTCCACAGGTGCTGAACACCAGTTTTAAAGACTTTAGATTGATTTTTGGGGTGGGGCTTTTGGTTTGTTTTTCTTAGTGGGGGAAATGGAAATAAGAGGTAGAGCAGGCCATTAGCAGAGATCACTGATTAAACACACACCAGTCCTGGTTTGATAAGCTAACCTAGAATTCAATTTTTGCACAGGGTGGAGCACCTTCGCCATTTGATAGGAATTTCGGGACAAAAATTTCAGCAAAAGCTATGCAGTGGATCTCCAAAAAACTGAAAGAAACCTACCGGAAAGGTGCAGAAATGTTTGGTGCAGTCTCTTACTACTGTCTTTAATTGTCTGTAAGACTCCTCCACTTTACAAACATATGACTGTTTCTTAGTCAACATACTTCTTCCCATCTTGGTGTTTTTATTATTCAGTAGTGCTTTGCTGTGCTTCCTGCTGTATGAGCTTTTCCACTTGAGTGAGGTCAATAATTCAGATACCTGTTTCATCATCCTCTTAAACAAAACAGCCACTGTGATTGCAGGTTTTCATGCATGCAGGGATTGATGTTTGTATAGTTACATCTGTTCTTTTTTGTTTCATGCTGCCTTCATGGGAGACAGAAGGAGGTAATATGTTGTCTTTGGGAATTTTTGTAAAGCACTACTTCCTAAAATCTGATCTAAAACTGGATGCTAAAATTCAATCCTTTTGTTGTTTAATTGCACTGTTATTTCATTACTAATCATTAAAATCAAACTAAAAAGTGAAGATCTAACTCTATTAAAGCACTACTTTGTTGTTTTATCATTCTGTTAAATAATCAGTAGCTGAAATAAGGCTACTGTAATTTTTCTTTTGTTCAGTCTAATTACGGAAAATTGTTATTTGCCCTTATACCTGTAAGAAAGATGCTGAATTACTTCATTCTTTTCAGGGAAAGTATTTGCCAATACCGATGACTCAGTTTGTTTGCTGGGAATGCGGAGACGCAACCTTGTTTTCCAACCTGTGGCTGAGCTCAAGAGTGAAACAGACTTTGTGTACGTATGCACTGCCTGGTGGTAAACACCTCACCACAGCCTGCCTTGCACCACTTCAGACAAACACTTCCCAGCACCTTACTGCTTTTGCCTTAGTTAGGCCTGAATTCTGCCAGATCCCCATGGATTGTTTGCTTCTTGCCTTTGTGCTTTTACTTCATCCTCCTTACCCTTGAGTCTTGTGGTGAAGTCTGGGACTCCGCTGTCCTGCAAATTAACTTCTGTGTGATTGCCTTTGCCTTAATACCTAGAATTACTTTACTTCTGTTTCAGTTCAGTTAGGCAGCATTTTTGTGTCAGATGTATGCTTAACACCTTCCAGTAAGACCTGTTCATTTCTTTGGGATTCTGTCCTAGATTCTCCTCATTTTGGCTCAGTGTTTTACATCCCCCCATGATGGTCAATGCCTGATCCCACTTACAAGGAAGGTGTTTGCCTTACCCCCGTGTATTTCACCTCCCTGTTTCCCCCCCAGACACAGGATTCCCAAGGAGCAGTGGTGGCTGAAGCTGCGACCGCTGATGAAGATCCTGGCCAAGTACAAGACCAGCTATGACGTGTCAGACTCAGGCCAGCTGGAACACGTGGCCATGCTCCCAAAGGAAGCTGAGACCGGAGCCATCTAAACACACCACATTTAGATTGTTGTCATAGATGCACATTGTGAGTAACAATGCTTTAGAATCGTTAAAGCTTTGTTTTGTAACATTTAAATTATTGTTCCAGCACTTTATGTGAAACAAGACGTTCAGCTGTCACACAGATTTTGTCCTGTTTGTGTGTTATGTTTGAAACAAACCCTTGCATCTAATGGAAAACACCAGTTACTGATACTGCCCTTTAACAAGCAAGTGCAACACCGTTCTATGCACTCCGTAAGTTACTCATCTACTGCACTTTGTTTCAGAGTACTTACACCCCAAAAATAAGTGTAGATGGCTAGTTCTTGTGTTGAGTTACAGGATGTGCTTAATGTTTCTGAAGTGAAATAAAATACTGTTGCAAACATCATATGTGTGTTCACTTGCTTTTAAACAACTGGGGGAATAGCATTTGAAGGATTCTCTATAGACTCCAGTGAAGGAAAAAGAAACACCCCTTTCCCTTCCTCAACTCTGCAGGAAGTAGTCAGTCACACCAGCCAAGTGTTTTTCATTGCTGCTTCAGGATCAGGCTTGGAGTTGGAATCCTTTCCCCTTGTACAGGAATGATAAAACTAGTTCTTGGGGTTGGGAGTGGGGAGGAACAGCTTTAGCCACTTGAGATTCATAAGGGTGTAATCTGGCCTTTGCTTCACGTTTCCTTTTTCTCAGAGTTTAATATTATTAGCACCTCCAGTATTGATCAGAAAGAGTAATGAGGCTGGCAAACAGCCCAAAATGTTTTCTTGTGCCAGTTTGTTAACTGGACCTTGACAACAAGGTAAATACTAGATCATGGCCTACTGAAATCTGACTGAATGTTGCCCAAACTGTCAAGCTAAACTGAACTTTATATAAAATAGACTCCCCTGATTAATTAGGGATTTGCCCAACTGCACTGCAGACTCAGCTTGGTGGAATGTACTGTCACAGACTGCTCAGGCTGGAGGTGGCTTATGCAAAGGCAGCTGGAATTACCACACCACAGAATGAAATCTGTCAGTATGAGACAGCTCTTTATATCTCCAACAGCAGACATGGTTTCAAACAAAACACCATTTAAAACTAGAGTTTTACATATACAAAAATATTTCATTTATATAGTACTCATGTGATTGGAGGAGTAGTGAGGCTTCAGTAAAAGATTAAAGTCTGTCTTTGCCATGCAGAGCATGTAATTCTTGCTCTCGAATACTGTATGGTTAGAAAATTTTTCACATCATTATTTCAGGAAGGGGAGCTTCTATCTGGTTTGGTGAACATTGTTGAAAAACAGTAATAAGTATTTCAGTTGGACCATAGCACTGCTAAAAGTTACTAAAAAAACCCTAATGTTGTAGTCACACAGCTTGGCTTGTTTTCTGTGGCTGTTCAGCTGCAAAGTCATCGTTTGACCCATGAGGGATCTTTGGTGATACCTGCATTTTCTGGGCCAAGTATAGCCTGACCACGAGTGCTCTTCCCAGCTGCAAGGTACCTTGAAAAAAACCAAAAAACCACAAGTGAGAAACTGCTACATTCAGTACACCACAGCTCTGCTGTAGAAGTTAAAAATGCTCACAATCTCAGGCAGGAGTGTCCTTTGCTACATACAACCTGTGTTTTGTCCAATCACAACATCTCTCCTTAACCCTGTACTTGGCTGTAGTGGAATTCTTACATCTCCAGTGGAATTTAGAAGTCAGACACAAAATGCTACAAGTGGAGTAGAACCAGCTCATACAGTCTACTCATGCCTACTCATATAGTCTACCCAGACAGTTTCTGGGCCTTTCAAAAGTAAATGAAACCCAATCTCCCACAAACTCAAGAGTGTAGGAGGGAGTTAACATCTGCTAAACATGCAATATGCAGGATATAATTAACATATCCTTTTCTAGGTTACCAAAGAAAATAGTGAAAGTAGCATGAAATTCAGAGGGAAGATACCCAGTAACTTAAATACAACAACTGAGCACAGGCTTACTTGTTTGATACATTAACCAGGTTATCACTGTTGACAGCAAAAAGTTGTTCTCTGTGCGCC
>VZUA01108229.1:3366-13844 GCA_013401035.1 Horornis vulcanius
GCCCAAGAAGGCCAAAGGGTGCTTGAACTGAGACAAGAGGCCATTGTGTCTTGACCCTATCTCCTCTTGGAATTTCTATCAGCTGAACACTGCTGAGACCAGGAGTGGTATCTATACTTGCTCTTTTCCTTATCTTTTCTGTCTTTCTCTCTTTCTCTTTCTTCCGTTAATTCCCTTTTCTCGGAGTTTTGTCTAACTTAAAACTGGATAAGCTTAGAGTTTGCAAAGTTAAAGAGCTAAGTTAATGCTTTGAGCAGTGTTTTATGTTGATGGAATGCTGCTCTAAACCTTTGCAAAAGTTCTCTGATTTTCCAAAGTTGCCAGTAAAGTTTTTTGTTGTTTTGACCCCTTGAGAATATCTTGTCAGTATTTCTCCTGTGCACCTGAGTACATGAACAACCATAAGCTCTTTTAAGAATCTGGTCAAGTGAGATTTTTGAGGCCTTACAGTCTGCTGCCCTTAAAACCCCCAGACAGATGCACACAGACAAAACAGGCCCCTTCAGCAAATATACTTCATCAAAGGCACATCTGAACTTTGGTGTGTAAGTCTCGCATGGACATCACACCCACCACTGGTCTGGGTCCCACATAAAGGGTTTGGTTCGTATTGATTTTCAAGCTGAAAAACAATAACAACAAAAAGTTTCAGGCCATCAGATAGTAACAGAGAGAACAAATTGGTATCAGACAGTGATTTCCCACTCACAGCTTTGACTTCAGCGTCATACAGAGCAATGGTTGCAGCTCCCTTTACACTTCTTTGGGAGTGCTCTGACTTGGATCAATTGCAATTTTATCTGAGAGAAGTGCACACGTTTGCTTCTGGACAGACTAGATCACCTTAAACAGGACAGCAAAAAAATCCCAAACCAAACCTAGAGATATTTTCCTATTCTTGTAATAAAGGCATGGAAGTTTGAACTTGGTCTCAACTTGTGAACTTCAGCTAATCAAGGGAGCTTAGCCCCTTTCCTACACCAGGACAAGCTGTTTGCCTATGGCTCAAATCAGAAGGATTTCTTTCATGTTCCTGACGCACCTAGCTAAAAAATCAGAAGATGTTTCTAACACGGCAGGCTTTTTTTTCCCCCCTGATTTTAATGAAACTGGACCCCGCAGTAATGATTCAGACCAACATGAAATTGAGAATTCATTGATGCTGATGTTTTTGTCTATAGAAAAAAATCTAGTTTTTCAGCCAGGGAGAGTTAAAAAACCATTTCACAACTATTTATATATCCTAATATACCACTTGTGTACAGCATCTTCAGTGTGCCGTTTCATTAACATTTTAGGCTGCTAAGTCCTTTTAATGCAGCATAATCATGAATTAATGTCTTTCACACACACCAGTAAATAAGCATCTCTGGGTGATTCAATTTATCATTTCTTCTATATTTCCTTCCTTTTCACCTCTGATCTGGATGGTTATACTGGAAAAAATGGTCTCACATTTAAATTATATTCTGAGTTTTTCTAATTCGTGTTCTGCAATTCACCCTCTCACCCTGCCCCAGCCAGAAAAATATCCCAATATTAATATTTCAAAACACTAGAAAGTTTTTCACAGGTTTTTGGACCCAAAGCCTGAAGAAAGCAGCTCCAAACCAAAGCTGAGCTAATTCTGGGGGCCAGCAGGGGGCACTTCAAGTCCAGAGGATCATCAGAAAGCATTCCAAGCGCCTTCCTTTGTGGGCTGTTACAATTTGCTACGGAGTGCTGAGATACCAAGGTCAGGAGCAGCTCAAACTGCCAGTCAGAATGTGCGACCCACCTGAATAATTCCCTCACTTTAACTGTGTTTTCAAGATGCAATAGTTTTCCTCTCTATCATCTCTTATATTAAGTGAAAGACAAGAATATGTGTCTGAATTCAAACACTAAAGAGGCCCACTTGGCTACTTTCTTTTCAAACGCCAGTACTAACCAAGAAAGTTAAAGTAACAGTACAATGACTTGTTGCAACATCTAATTCTAAGCCTGCAAAAGATGCAGGAATGACCAGGATGCTGAATTTGTCAAGCACACTGTTATACCTCCACTTCCTATGCCCTAAACTAGGTATGTGACAACAGGGACTTTCCTAAGCTGTAGGAAAGCCATGGAAACTGTAATTTTAAAAAATTCTATTCTGAGTCCTTCACAGATAGAGCAGATAATGCTCTTTTAGGAAAACAGATTTGGCAATATATTTTTTAATTTGAATTGCATGTTTCCTCAATTTTGGCAAGATACCCTTACACAGTTGTATTGTGCCACTTATCTGAAACACAGAACTTACATGAATCACTGTTTCAATCCATGACCACAGTGAACAATTTCAAAAGGGATTCCTAATACAAAACTTCTCCATGTTACGGCTTATGTCTACCAAAGCACATGTTTTAGAGAGCAGAGAGTGCTGAAGACTTGCCTGGAACATCACAGACTTCTGCTATGTCCATTTTAGGACATAACCTGCTTTCCTCTTGGCAGCCTGTGAGAAACTGGAATAAAGGTAAGATGCTGAGACTAGAACTGAATGGCAAAAATACCAATCACCATCAGAAATTGTTTCAGTCCCAAACTTTGTGTACACAGACTGTTCACAAGTAACTGCCTGGCAATAAAACACAAAATCGTGACTCCAGGCTAGCTATTGTCCCATGACAAAGATCTGTGAATTTCATTTTTGCTTAGACTCTTACCTGAACTGATCTTTATATGTACAGAATTATGTATTAAGTAATAAGAAGGAGAAATACAGTTAAAGAAATCTGAAAAAATACACTTTTCACTACAAGGCAGAACCTGCCTAGAGGCAAGGACAGGTGGGCACTGTGACCTGAGAGGCTGCAGAAATTTGCAAGCAGGCCTGGGTGTGTTGCAGCTAATCCACATTTCTAACAACAGCCTGGGTGCTGAACTACATACACCAAATCCCCCTCTTATCCACGAAGCCTTGCAACCTGGCCCATAATCTGAAACGACAGTAGAAACTGCCTATTGCAAAAGGTGCTGCTCTCACTCTGCCTCATCCCCTCTCCATCCCATCACCTGCCCCCTGCTGCAGTCAGACCTACAGCCACCACAAGGACTCCTGGGGAGGTCAGAAGACAGTGGAAATCATGTCAACTTGTGCCTGAAGAGCTCTACACGTGTAACTTCATGGTGCAGGAAGGTGACAGCAAGTATGTTGTCAAAACATAATGCTGTGTTGTGAAGGCAAGAGAGGAGAGGGAGGGGAAACAGAAGGTCTCATACGCCCTGAGCATCACCCCCTGCCTGGAGCCTGGTGGCTGGTGCCACGCTGCAGTGACCTGCTCCTCTCTATCTGGCAGGCCAGACTTCAGTCTCCCTGCCTGTATGTGAGCCAACACAGCTGAGCTGGCAGGCTAGGGAATAGGAAAAGAGCTGGCTGCGTCTTCAGCTCTTCTGGATGCAGAAGGAAGGAGGAGCTGAAAGCAGTGAAAAGCTATTGAAATGCCAACTGCTCCCTAACACACACTCGGCCACAGCCAGATCCTGAATACCAGCAACACAGTGGTTCAAATGGGAAGCTGTTAAATCACCATTAAATTAAGGCACAACAAGATTAAGCAAGGAAGATTAATCAGGCAGAATTAAGTGGCTGAAATGTGGAGGGGTTTCTCTTTTGCTCTTCTTATTTACTGCAGATCTCAAGAACTGGTAGGTTAATTTTTTCTTTTCCTCTCCATACAGGAATCAGGGTCCTCTGGTGACAAACTCCTGAGCTGGACAGAGATGTTTAAACTGGTAGGAAAACACTTAGGGTAACATTTGATGTGTGAAGACCAAAAATTGCACAAAAATACAATAGATATTTTTCACTAAATAAACTTCATTAAAAATAACTTCCAGGCAAGTCTTCAGCACTCTCTGCTCTCCAAACCATGTGCTTTGGTACAGGTAAGCCATAATATGGAGAAGTTTGGTATTAGGAATCCCATTTAAAATTGTTTACTGTGGGCACAGATTGACACAGTGATCCGTGCAAGTTCTGTGTTTCAGATAAATGGCCCAAGATAAGATGGTAAGATGCGAAAAAAGACCTAACCTTTTGTCAGAGGTGTGCAGAATGACACAAAACAAGTCCAGAACTCTCTTGAAACCGTGCTGTTTTAAAAGCCTGCTTTCTTTTGGAAAAGAAAAGAAAGCGTGGCCCACAGCCACGCTCCCAAATCCCCTTGAAAGGCCCACCAGCAGGGATACCCCGAGCAGCGGCAGGCACCACTCACCTGATGAGGATACACTGGTTGTCGTGGCGCTTCCAGAGGCAGCGGTAGCACTCGTTGGCCACGGCGAAGATGTGCGGTGCCATCTCTCCCATGTGGTGCCTGCTGTATCGCTCCATGGCGGCGCAGTCGTACAGGCCCGGGATGCTCTTGTAGGGGTTCACCGAGGCAACGATGGAACCAATGTAGGTCTGCAAGCACACAGCACCCCCCAGAGCTGTTACCACACATGGGGTGGAACAGTTTAACACTCTTCTCAAATGACAGACAAGAAACACACATTTGCAAAACTGTAACAGTCCTTTGGATAAAGGTGGCCAGCAATTTTCCCTGATTTCTACCTTTCAAGAAAAGCAACAAAAGGGCGAAAGTTGTTCGCATCTCTGTCATGTTCTCAGGCTTAGCCCACCTATAACACTGAGCTTATTGACTGTACAAATCCCTGCCTTAATGCTGCTTACAGCTGCATGGTAATGCCTATCAGCGCTGGCCTGCAACTGCTTCTCGTGTGTCCCTAGGGACTTGCTGAACTTACTAAAATTCTGACTGAGCCCAAAGTAATGGTGGAAAAGTCTGTATTTCCATGTAAAGTATCCAAGTCCTTCTCTGCTACTCACTTTTAAAAGAGAAGTATCAGGCATTATGGTAGACACTAGGACCATTATATTTAGAATAGCAGGCTCTAAGAAAAGCATGTGAAGCAGCAGATGCTCCAAAAACACTGGGTTTCCGCAACATTTTTAATATTAGTTGGATGCAGAAAAGCAGCTGGCAAGTTATTAATTTCTATCCCACTGCAATTAGAGAGCACATCAGTTAAAACCACCCAGGTAGCAGCTTACGCCCAATTCCCACTGCCTTAACTCATTAGGCTGTGGTAACCTGATCATTTGCAACGGTCTGTTCACAATGCTGTTCAATTTCTTCCTCACCCTCTGTTCACTTCAATATATTCTTCTAATAAAATCACATTAAGTGAGGTTGGAGATAACATTAAGCATGCTATCTCCAGAGTTTCTGAGGCATGTGAAATTAATTGATACACTGTATGGCATGTGCAGTGTTACTGCTGCGATACCAATTTCATTTGTTAAATGCCTTTTCTGTGGTTACAGGCAGGAAGCTGACACCTGGCCTCAACAGCCCTGCTCTAGACTGGTGAAGAGCCAGGCTGGGAAGTCTCCAGCCCCATAACACAGCCCCCATGTACAGACAGATGCCTTACCAGCAGTCAACCCTCTTGTTGCTGACAGGAGCCAGCTGTGAAGCTGACAGCAGCACTGGGGCTCTCCTCCACAGCACCTTTACCAGAGACGGATGGATAAGGAGAGCAGCATCTTGCAAACCACCGAAAGGCAGCCCCATGTGCTCCTCCAGCAGCCTCCCTCTCTAAGCCACCACAGTGCATTCACTAAGACAAAGGGACCATCAGTTCCTTTCCCCTCTATCAGTCTCTTTTGCAGCATTTATAGCTCGCATCTACCTGCCTCCCTCTTTTTCTCCTTAATTAACATGCAATTATTGCTGTGTATCAGCTCTCCTTTCTCACTGTTACCCTGCTGTTACAGTCCCCATTATCCACCTGTTCACCCTCCATCAGGCCCAACACAAATTGCAGCTTTGAGCTTTTGCTAAGGGAACTGCAGTGGTGTCCTTGAAATCATGATGATTTTATTAGCAGTAAGGGGAATATCCCTCCTCACTGTAACTCTAGTACCTTTTACAGAGTGGTGAATTTTCAATCTGTGTGTTTTATAACACCACCCCCCTACCCTTCCATGCTGTGCAGCAGCTCAGAAGATTTCATCTAGAGGAGAGATACCGTTTCAACATGAGATCGTATGGCAGGGCAATTACAGCACTGAGACAACAGCTTAATTTCCTGGGATCATCCCCTCTTGGATTCTTAAATAAGTAATAAGTAACAAGGAAGGCTCTGAAAAAAAAAAAAAACAACAAACCTTCCTCTGTTTGATACATATTTCAGCACAGATTGCACAGGGAAAATTTTTAAGAGGCTTCTTAATTACACGACTGCAGTGCAAGTATGATCAATAAAAGAGACTGCTACAGATCTTCCTCTTTCCCTTATTAAAGTCTGGCTGAAGTCTTTGGAAAAGAGTTATGTGAGGCACGCCATTACAACAGATGCCATGGCAAAGATGTAAATAAAAAAATCCCCATGAAACATGATACCATCTAGCTTCATAAGTAAATAATCACTCTATAGCTTCTGCAAGATTAAGTACCTGACAGAACAATACCTCCATGATAAAGCACTGGCAAAACTGCATCACCACGGGCTACACATTGTGACTTTTCTTGCTTCTCTTCTAAACAGTAAATATCAGAAGAGGTGACAGCAGTCCACTTCTGCATACACTCACTTAAAATAGGGCAGTCTTTCACATGATTTAAGCACAATTTTTTAAAGTGACAGAAAGACTTTCAGATTATTAGTCATTACTGTGAATTATAATAGTTTATTAAATAAAGTGAGCTGGCTTCATTGCCTTGTAATTCAATAAGGTATAATAGAGAAATGAATGGTGTATTACAGCAATAAAAGAAACCTGGTGAACAGCAGAAATCATACTGGTGAAAACAATTTCTAAATCACCTCATGGAGTAATGCTTACGACATGTCATTATTTTAAAAATTCCTTCTCTCTATTTTTTCTCTCAGCAAAAATGTGAAGAACCACAACCTCTACTGACAAAGGTGCAGCTTTGTTGTTCCAGTATTCTGGTTCTTCAAGTATGTACTACCTCTTTGCAGGACAAGTTAAATGCATGGAGAAGCTTCCATCAAATTATGGCACGTGATAAGAACAAACTCAGGACTTCAAAAAACAACTTCACCTTCCCAAGGGAAGATCACAGAAAAAGTGTATTCTTCACAGACACAGTGTATCACATTTATCATCTACCAGGTATGTAGGCTGTCCAACTCAGGGACAGCCACAATCAGCTTAGTTTGCATGGACTAAGGAGTTAGCCGGCCCAAGCAAAAGTTCTGCCTTTACCTGAGGTAGTTCAGCAAAGCATCAATGGGCTGAAGCAGCACTGTTATTAAAAACTATTCCAATTATTTTAGAAATTCACATTAAAAGAAAAATCTTCCAGAAGTGTTTGTAAATTGCCTCTGGGACACTCAGCTGCAGCAAGATCTGCTGCTGAAAGAACCATTCCTACATCACTTCCAGGTTTACTACTTATCCCATCTAGTACCCACCACAAGGTGTTACTAGTAGCAGTATTCTATAAGCAGTAGATCCTAGGCTCTACCCTGGCAGCTCTAAGAGCCACAAAGTTAGGGACTTGGGAAGGGGGGAAGGATACGTGAAGAATGCTTTCAATTTCATAGAATCAGGTATGGTCAGGGTTGGAAGCAGAGCAAAGATCATGTAGTTCCAACGCCCCTGTCGTGGGCAGGGACACCTTCCACTAGAACAGATTACCCAATGCCCCATCCAATGTGGTCTTAACCGCTTCCAGAGATGGGGCATCCACAACTTCTCTAGGCAAGCAGTTCCAGTGTTCCAACCCTCACAGCAAAGAATTTCTTCCTAACAGCTAACCTAAACATACTCTCTTTCAGTTTGAAGCCATTCCCCTTTGTCATGTCAGTGCATGCCCCTGTAGAAAGTCCCTCTCAATCTTTCTTGTAGGCTCCTCCACTTGCCCTCCCTTGGGGACCCTGAGCAGCCACAAAACACAACCCCCTTCTTGCAGGGCAGACCTTCTGGTCTGGCAAATGCAAACACCTTAGCAGCAGGTTAAACCACTGTAAAAATACACAAAAAATGCAGCACTGCTCAGTGGATGTGTGTTGTCTCCTGAAAACTATTTCTGCATCAGACAGCATCACATGGCAAGTTAAATGGGTTAGCAATCAGAAGCAGGATGTCTAAATTACTATATTATGCCAACATCACAAACCAGGTGAAATTTCAGAAAAGCTATTTTCACATAAGAATGTTGCTTCCACTTTGCTTGTAAGACAGTAATCTAAATATTCTTTTTGTTCTTTGCAGTTTCTAATCTGATTCTGGAAGTCAATAATTACTTATTTTAATAAAGCATTTCAAAGCAATTATGAGTAAGAGAAATGCTGCCAGAGCACTAGCAAGCAGACAGGGGAATTCTGAAGATTTCCAGTTGAAACAGCTTGAGAAGTTTTTCAGTGATATACTGTGAGAATGGTTAGAAGCCTGACCCCTTAAATCCATGGCAATGAACAGGGCAGTTTACCATTCCCTGTTATACGACTGACTGAACGCTTCAGACAGAACCACACACAAACTCTTGAACTACTTTGGTACAGACTATACCAGCAACAACTTGCTTTCATATCACAGCGAATATATTTATTTTAACCAAAGAATAAATGAAAGTTTAGTTATTCAGCCTGAATCCCAATGCAGCACTTTGATTACTGTATTAAATGTTGGGTTCCTTTTGCACTTTCAAACTTTTACTGGAGTTTTACATTGTTAATTCATCTCTTAAAACACTTCAGCTCACAAGTCACAGACAATCCTGCTCCCCCTTTCAGAAAAAAGGAAAAACAAAATTGTTTACTGATCCTCTGCAAGGACTTTCAAAATTAGAAGTTCCAATCCTATCTTCTCAACTAGACATTGAATAAAGCAAGACAAAATAAAAGATCTCTTGTTCAGACAGGCAGAGATTTTTCATTGGTTCTTTGACCACTTTTTGTTCTGCTTGTTGCCTTCTGAGAGCAATTAGCTTTGAACCTCTGTCTTGAAATCATCCCTCCGTTCTTCAAACATTGAAAAACAACTTGTTCTTTAACAAGAGCTCAAAAAGACTTCTGATACCCACAGAAATACTCTAGCAAAACTTAACATAGTCAGAGTAGTCCTGTCTAACATGAGAGGGTGTTTGTTTTTTTTATAAAGACACAATCAATTTATTTTAGTTTGAAGCCAAACAAATTACATTCAAGGTTTTATTGACCCAAATACACTTTAGTGTATTTTACACTTAGAATTACAAGAAAAAAGTTTGCAANACATAGAAAAGGCTTTTAGACTAAAAGAGAGAAAAAATCAGGAAGAAATTTTCCCCTCATTTTTTTTTTCAGATTCTCTAGAATGAAAAAGCAATGAAAGAGAAAACTGCACTAATGGAAGACCACTTCATTAGTCCTGTAAACGAAACATACTGAATATACCAGAACCACCCTGCTTTTCATCTTTTCCTCTTCACAGATGCTTTTTAGATTTTCGGAGTATATCCTTTCAGGTTTGTTCCATATCCAGCAACCATACACCTTCCACTTCTCCCTTTTTATGTCAAAACTTCTCCACAATAACTTTTCTGTTTCTGAGGATCCTTTGTGATATCTGTTCTACCCAAGCTCGCTTTTCCCCTGTAACGTAATTAAATTTATTTTGCACTGCTTTTCTCATGACCTTTCACCCTCTGCATCAAGGTGTCCCTCTGTACTTCACAGATTTCTACAATCTGAGACATCCCAGTCTTCCTGCTTTCAAAAATAAATAAATAAAAAAGGGGAAGCAGGGAAGGACACACACCTCTTTTAGGCTTTCTATATCTCATGCTACAGAGTGGGAGAGAGAAGGCAGAAGCAGACTGGAGGACTCTGTGGAAGTGCATTATGTGTTCCTCCTGAACCAAATCTTTGACCAACAATCTCACAGAAACCAAAACTGCTTGCACAATTTAAAACAGGCATAAGAAGACTGCATTACTCTCTTTCTATCATTGTGTTTCTTTACTACCAGCAAAAATCAAAATATTCTTCACAGCTTGGAGCTAAAGATGCTGGAATGGATCTAATACAGAAATTAAGATGTTTTGTTACAGATATATGCATTAACATCAAGAAACAGGACTTTGTCCAACTCTCTTAAGAGCACTTTCAAGCCTTTCTGCTTTTAGAACATGAAAAATCTAAGTTATTACAGAAAGTAAACTATGTTTAGTGATGCTTCAAAAATATGTTTTTGGATCTTTCTGAACAACTCCTGACTTTCCTGACTTTTCTGGAGTCCCTTCAGGAACTGATTCTGTGTCTGAAAAGTAAAAATATTTTTTGAAAAATGGGGTTTTGGTATGAACCTGCCAATTTATTCTACAGTACTATTTCTGGGCTTACCCTTAATGTATGGGAAACTTCAAATTAAACTGCAGTACAACTGGCTCACCTCAAAACTACTTCTATGTTACTTTTACAAAAGCCATGGGAAA
>VZUA01108284.1:0-11955 GCA_013401035.1 Horornis vulcanius
GCTTCCCGTAAGGGCGGCGGGAGGAGCCTGGCCATGAGTGCCCGCTGCCTCTGCCCCGGAGATTCCAGGTGGGAATGGTGGTTAGGACTTCGCCTGGTCACGCCTTGTCAGCCAAGCTTGCCCCTGTGGGCTTTGCGGAATAACAGAATGTCCTGCATTGGAAGGGCCCCATTAGGACCATCGAGTCCAACTCCTGGCCCTGCCCAGGAGCCCCGGGCATGGAGCATGAGAGCCTCGTCCGCATGCAGCCTTGGCAGCGCTCGCTCAGAACGCGTGCAGCCGCTAATTGCCACCCCCTTATGGAGCTGCAGAGGTGGGAATGACCAGAATCTCCCTGGGCCTCCCGCCGCTGCTGATGCCACCTCATGTCCCCTGTCCCTTCCCTTCGCCCCAGCCCTGCCAGTCCTCGGCTCCAGGGCACAGGCGTGGAAGAACAGAGACTTTCTTTTTGGTCATGTGCATCCCGTGAGCAGCATCCAGCGAGAAGGGGAACGTGAGCAGTTACTCACAAGAGAAATGAGTCATCTGTGTTCCTCTTACCCGGCGTGGAGTAGGCAGGGGCAGACAAGGAGTGATTTTGGTTGTAGCTTGCACCATACTGCGGTGGCAAGAGCCTCTCAGTCAAGGCCGGCAGGGAGAAGCGGCCAAGCAACACGATGCCAAAACAAAAAATGGGCAAAATCGTGCTGTTACTGTTAACTGAGTTATTACAAATGTTCATGGGGAGACTTCTCAGGTTTCTACTTTTCAAACAAATATTTCTGCTTTCCCATTTCCACTGAAGTCACCATCTTCTAAAATACAAGTGAGCAATTTTGCCCACGAGGTTGAGATTAGGACAATTTAAGCACTGTGGCTGCTCCAATAAATATGTTGTAAAACACCAGGGTCTAACTCGGTCTTTCTAAAGTATATTATGCTAAATGGAGGTCTATAATTTATATGTTCTAATTGTATTGAATAACATGGGTCAGGTCAATATGAAATTATATTAATCAGATCATGAGGAGGTAGGAGGGAATTGCTTTATATTATTCAAATATTTCTCCCACCATCAAGTGAAGGAAGGGTTTTGCTGAGAATTATCTAGGCATGTTTCTAATCCAGAGATTGTTGTTTTACACCGTAGATTAAATCTATGCAGCCAGAATGAAATTTGGAAGTAGAACCCATAAAACAAAATCAGATGCCAACTAGTGCCAGAAATACTCCAGTAAAGGTAAAAATTCACTTGCTCCCTGAGCAGAAACTCACTCCCAAGCACATCTTCTCCCTCATTTAACAAAGCACTTTACACAAGTGAGGATTTATGAAATCAGGCCGTGTGTTTTAAACAAACAAGAAGATGGTTCCCTGTTCTTCAAGCCTTAGACCTCAGTTATGATACCTTAACCTTAGGCAGGTACTTTTAAGTATCTCCTCATTGAAAAGCACTTGGTGTCCAGAGATCCTGGAGCCCCCAAATGCTCTATGCACATTCAGTGGCTTTGAGGAGGACCCGCAACCCAGCTTTTCAAAGTGGATCCAACCGATGGACCTTTGCATTCTTATCCCTGCCAGGGAGCCCAGAAAGCCTCTCATTTTAATCTCTCAGGAGGGTCTACAACTACTGTAAAATGCATCTCGTCTTTCAACAAGCAGATGGTAATGCAAATTTGAGAAGTTGGTAGTCTAGAAAATTGGATTTGTCATCACAGTTGCCTGCCATTCCCTTTAAAATGTTGAGAGTAAAAGAGATTTCAAACCAAAAGTGGATTTTCTCACTGTAGATCTTCTGTGTTGTAGAAGGTCCCTAAACCACATGCAGGCAGGGACAGGCAGGACCTTTATCCTTGCAATTCAGTAACAATTTTGGAATGGATTTAATTGGCGATTAGTCTCTACATATGAATGAAGACTATTCTATAAAACAATGAGTTTGTGTTTGTTTTTTTTTTTTCCTTAAAGAGAGCATGGAATTTCTTTTTCTCTTCTATTCCAAAATCTCTGCTCTCCTGAAGGTTGACTTGCTCTCCTTTTACCAAGCAAAATCCATTTCAGGCAACACTTTGATACCTCAGCTCATACTTGTTTCGTCCATGACATCTTATTTATCAGGTCTCCTGGCATAAATCTACTCCCAGTCAAAGCAGATTAAGGCAAGTCTAATTCCACCAAGCTCCATAACAAAAGGCTCTTTCAAAAATGTACACACACCCATTGGTTGCACAAGATGAGCTGGCTCACAGCAGCCCTGTGTTCTCAAAGTGCTTCTATGAGAGTTACTGGTAAATTATTGCTACATCCACAAACTGTAATTATTAGTGCTGCAGACCTTGAGCTTTAATGGGTTTTGGGTTTTGGCCCAAACACTATGAAACATCTGTGGTGACCAAAACCCTATGAGGCACCTTCAACCAAAGTAAGTTCCTCTGGGGCAGGATGGTGACCAAGAAAAAAACAAAACAAAACAAAACAAAACAAAACAAAACAAACAAAANTTTCACCTCTTCTCCTTGGGAAGGCATCCAGCTGGTTTAAGCCTTCTTTGGCCGAGCTGTAACTCAGTGTAACCCCCCAACCTGAGAGCTGGAGAAGGCTGTGAGGGGAGCACAAGGCAGCCACCTCGGCTCCCTGAGTGCTCTCTGTCCGTGTGTTTATTGCACCACCTCCCTACTGGGATGTATCAATAATGCCAACTAGCGGCTGTTAGCAGCAGCATTTGTCCTGAAATCACTCTTCCACACACCTGCCAAAGGTGAGATAGGCTTATCTTGGTATCTCAAATAACAACAAAAAAAACCCAGAATGCACTTGTGTCTGAAAACTCCGTTTCTTCCCTCCCTTCAGAGCACAGCTCAGTATTGTAGCATTAAAAGCAATCAGTCTTGGTTTAGGTTAATCCAATGGACTTGATTAATGAAATTACTTTTGAGAGTGTGACTTGTGTGCGCCCATGAGCTACTTCGATGGGATCCGGAACAAACTCAGTTAAGAACAAAACCAAAATCCAGCTGTCTTGAAGCTTGTGCTTGCTGGGTAGGGGTCGCATTACAGAAAGCAAAGAGGCTGAATACCAACACCTTAGACTTCTACCACCAGCTAAACATCTAGGCTAACCCAGGTCATGTGTATCTCCTTTGCTATCCTAATCAGAATGAGCACAAAGAAAAGATGCAGTGAACGCTATAGGGAATGTGGGCTTTAAATAAATAAATGAATGAATAAAGCAAGCCCAGTAAGTGGAGCTTTGTCTTCCCTGTCGAGAAGCACGTAGTCACTCTGCCAGGCACACTGCATAACCTCTCTCTGTGAGTGAGGAACATGCCAGCTCTCAGAGCTGCCCATGGTTCAGCAGGTATGGGAGCAGAATAAATCTCTCCTCTCAGTCTGTCTCCTAAGCAGCAGCATGGAAAAAGGGACAGCCTCTAGATGAAGTGTCAGAGCACAAACTACCAATAAAAAGAAACTTGCTGGTTTTGCAACGTGTTTCTGGAGCAGCATGACCTTTGTGGTATTTCTTAAACTGGACATAAAAATGGTAGTTTACAAGCCAGTTGCTTAATGCAAATGAATATTTGCTGTGTTGATGTCCAGCGTGCCTTATTCTCCACTGGGTGTTAATCGAGGCTCCTGCTACAGAATGTGAGTTGAGGAGTGTGAACACCACTGCCACACCTCTGCACCCCAGCAGCGTTTCCAACAGCACACACCTCCCAAAACATGCAGCACAACACTCTAAATTGGCATTTAGAAAAACAGAGGTAAAATCTCAGGATCTGTTCCACTCCTAGAGAGAATTCAGGGTCTGTACCTGTGTTTGCTTTAAATAGTTTTGGAGAGCACTTGTCAACAGGTTGGAAGTGGTCCATGACACTATTTTACTCTAAAAGCCAATACAGAGGAGTTAGTCTTTCTTCCCTCTTTGCTGTACTTGTATTGCTACATTTTTCCTAGACTGTGGTCTCCAAGACTGACATCCTGGGATTACCCTGAACATCAAAAGGGGGCATGTATAATTCTTCATATTAAAGAAAAACTTAGACTTTTTATTTAACATATTTCTTTTGGACCTTACTCCTTTGATCCAGAGAATACCCTCAATTATGTTGTTTTCTCTCAAGCTGTCCGATATTCAAAAAAAAAAAAAAAAAAAATTAATAAAAGTGGTTGCTCCTAAGTAGATCCTTGAACACTGTGTATATAAAATAGCTGAAATCAGTACAGAAGAAAAGAAACTCTAAGCCCAGCAAGTGTAGCAAAGCTGGCAGAGTGGCTCTGAGTTCTGTGAAAGCAGTTTCCTTGTATATATACCTCGTGTTTGGGGACATTCCTCCCAACACACTCCCTACCCTGGTTAGTAATGTTTTCTCAGCAGCTTACCTATCTCATTAGTTCATTAGTGCCTTGCAGGAGGAATGCACAGCTCAGGAACACACACACCTGATGTCACAGCGTGTAAACAAGGAGCAGGAGGCCGTTTCCCCATAGCAAAGAGCAACGTCATATGTTGCCTGTAAAGGATACTGTGTGTACATAGATGAGGTAGAGAGTGCACCTACCTCACTTGTTGTGCTATTCCAGTTTAGAAAGGGAGTTGGCACAGTATCTCAGTGCTGTTGGGCAGGCTCAGTGTAGGTATGGAGGGGTCAGCATCAGTTTTCCTTTTGCTCATGCTGAAGACATTTTTCCTCCTAACCCAGATGATCAACCTGGGTCAAAACCTGACATTCATAGCTCGCATTTATTTCATGTTCTGCTGTCAGGTGCAGGAGGGTGTGTTATGAGCACAGTAGGTGACTTAGGCTCTGGTGTACTTTGATTTCAGTGTTCCTAATTTCCACAAACAAGGACCACTTCAACCACCTGCAAAACCACTTTCTAACAGGGACTGCAGAGCCGTCCCAATGCACATTGCCACTCAACACTTCAGTACAGGAATGGGAGGAAGAATTCTCAAAGTGAGACTTGAACCTAGAAAAACAATTTTTTGAGCTGCTCTCTACCCAGACACTTGCATTGCTAGACTCAGTTTGTGTTGTAGTAGCAGGTAAACTATCCAAGATAAAGGTTGCCATACATCCAGGCTTCTCAAACATCCATTTTTCCACTCAAAAAATTGTCTAGGCAGATTTTGAAAATTTGTGCTCCTCTTGGACATGGCAGACCAGTCACATCTGCCAGACAGCAGGTCTAACAGCTGGCCAGTCCAGAAACCCCAGGCACAATGTCAATATCTACACAGCCCACCCGTGCAGCACTTGCATGGCAGGATCAACACCTGCAGGAAACATCAGCACTGATTTGCACAATCCTACACATCCTGTGTGCATACCATCAGCTCAAAGTGCAGATCAACAAGCAGGAAAGTCCAGGCAGAAGCAAGACAGCCAGTAAAAAGCACTTGTAGCATGTTGACACTGTAGAGATCATTGAAGGGTACGCCCTCATCTAATGACTGGAGCTTATTTCACTGTGTTTTCCAGCTGATAGATTTTAAATGCCTTGAGTTCAGACATCCATTCACTAGAGAAATCCCAGTTTTCAAAATACGTGTCCATCTGACCATTGGGAAAGTCCTGAAACTCAGCTACAGAGCTGTCCTCCATTAGTCAGAAAAAGCACAATAAACAGGAAATTTTCTCATTTAAAAAAACACCTAAATCAAGGCAGACAAATAAAATTTTATTATGATAGGGAAAATGTTAGGTGGCTTCCAAACAGCAGTACAAAAATTTTCCTGGTGCTTAGGATGTACTGCATCTCCTAGGCCAGGTTTTATCTTCAGTCAAATGTGTGCTGGAGCAGCTGGGACAATACCTCTCCACCTACGGGTCAGAATTTGCTGTCACACAAGCCTCAATCACAGATGTCCTATGTCTGCATAAAAGATATAAATATCACTGAAAGGATCCAAATATTCTGTTCTTTCTATAGACTTAACAGTCACCTGCCACAGCTTTAGAAAGAAATGCATGACAGTAATGACATCTTCACAGTAATATGTAAATCATGCACAAGTTAGCATAAAACATCAAGAAAGTTGGAAATACACTCTTTGATTTGGTGGGGCATTGTGCAGAGCTCTGTTCCCAGGCGTTGGCTCCCTCCTCCAGTTCCCAGCTGGGAAGAGACACCTTCCAAAGCCAGACACATCCTGTCTGACAGGACGCTGCTCTCCACAGAAGCCAGCCCATGGATGTTTAAGTTTCCTTTTAATTTCCTGCCAATTTCTTAAGAAGAAAGCAAAAGTAGAGGCAGCTGTTTTTTCTACCTTGCAAGATTTGTCTCAGGAGTTTGTGACTGGGAACATATAAAGTCACACAGGGGTTTCTTAGCAGCACTGTCAGGACTGAGTTTTGCTGCTCTCACAAGTCCAGGTGAGAAGCAAAGCCAGGTCAGACCACCGGGGCAGCAGCAGCCAAAGTAAGGGATGGGATCCTTCCTGCCACCCTGCTGCATCCCAGGGATGGGAAAGGAAGCTCCCCAGTGCCTAGGACTGCTGCTGCTGTCCGTTTCCAGCAACTGATGAAGATAGTGATGGCAATTATGATGATGATATCCCAACCATGATCTCCAGGGTGGCAGGCTGCAAGGCTGCCCCAAGCAGCCCAGGGCTTGGCTGGTGCTTGGCCCCCCGTGACAGAGGGCATTTCCTCCCCACACACAGCCTACACCCACCCACTGCCACCAAATGCAGCAGGAAATGTGGCTTGCTGCAAAGAAAGTAAATAGAGGTCTAACAAGCAAAGAAATAAAAACACTTGCTGGAACATGGTCACCAAGCGGATACCGGAGTTTTGTTTGGAGCAGAAACACGGCCTTCTTTTCAGTGCCCTAGGTGGCATTTGTCCCTGACCACTGGTCATCCACTCTTGCTGAGGGAGAGCCCAGGGTGTCTCCTTCTCCTCTGTGCCTCCAGCAATCCTCCACATCCCAGCTGAAATCACCTGTTGTCTCTCTGAAGTACGTGCGAGCTGCCCCCAGTCGCATGCACGTCTCCAAGGTCACCGTGGCACACACATGCCACATGCCCCCCACCTTTGAGCTCTGAAAACCAGACCACATTTTACCCTCTGCAAGACTCTCTGTGCTGAGCTGCTCTCCCTGCCGGCCAGAGACAGGGATGGTTAATGAACCAGGGTGCTGAATAATCAACCTCCTGTGGTAAGCCATGGAAACCCTCGCCAGGCGATGTAAAAGAGTTTATGGTTTGGGTTAATAAACCCCTTAGCATAACAAAATTTAAAGTGAATTTTAAGCTCATTAAACTTCCTTATTTTCATTCCCACAGATTTTTTTTTTTTTTTGAATTACAAGAAAGTAGGTGTAGATCCCTATTTTTATATGCTTCCCTGACTTGTCTCATACTGCACCATGACAGTTTACTCCTGTCCCATTGAAGCTGGCAGGCTCATATGCTGATGGTGCTCTGCTATTCCAAAATTACTGATGAGCTGCCAGGAAAGAATTGTAACCAAGATTATACAAAACACCTGTTTTCACTAACAATGCTTCTTCCATTCAGTACTCTCAAAGCTTAGCTTTCCATCCATCTATCCATCCATCCACCCATCCATCCATCCTCTGGAAAGCTATGACATCCTCCCCTAAAAATGCATATTGTTTCAGAGAGAGTCGCCCAGAGCAGCTAAGCTATTATAGGAGTATTTTGCCACCAGATTGACTGAGGGTTTTCAAAAATCCCAACATTCTTTGTGGTTTCTTTGCTCTTGGCTGTTACCCATTACCTTCTCAAAAGCCAACCATTCTTCCATACTCAGCCCCAAAAGGCGCACATAAGATACTTATAGCACAAGCCACTTGTGAGGCTATTACAAATAAAAAACCTTATGAAAAGCCAATATTGTTTCAATCGATTAGTTTTTTTAAGCAATAAATCAAATAAAATGATACCAGCATACCTTCATGTTGGAGGAGTGAAGTTAGAAATAGTTCTATGGAAAACAAGCCAGTTCTTTGCACCCCACTGGCAACTGATCATTTCTTATGGCCATGCCTGTGTGAATGACTGAGAAGTTCCTCTGAGGTTTAAAGGTGTCAAACAGAGAAGCAGTGGTAAGGAAATTTTTCTTACCCTCCCTCACGAAAGTCCTGCTTACTTTGGCTTTCTGTTCACAAAACAAAAACAAAACAAAACAAAACAAAAAACCCCTAAACAACACCCTACAAGTTTCTTTCAGCTCCAGCTGAGTACCCACAGGGCACCTCCAGTGCAGTGGCTCACACACCACTTATCTTTTGGCTCTGGTTAACAGGAAGGGAACGGGGATGTTATGACATGTGAGAGGAAGCAGGGTGGAGGAGGACAGTGGCGTGAGCGTGGCTCCCTGGACTTTTTCTGCACGGTGGAATTTCCCAGCAGGGGTAAGCCCTAGTTGAGGACATTCCCCTGTCAAGGAGGCTGGCAGGAAATCCCAGGCTGGTGTAACACTGCCCAAAAATGGTCTAGAAAACACTGATATGAGATAAGAATAAAGAAAAAGTGCTATGCAACAGTGGGTGAAGAATGGTGAAGTGAAACCTGCGGGTACAACTCAGTAGGGTTCCTTCCTGCCAGGGTCAGGTCCTCCTTGCCCACCCCCTGCCTGCAGTGCTGCCTGCATGGCCACAGGCATTAAGCTGCTTCTCAGTATACCTTTTCTCTCTTGGCACTACAAGGTAAACTGGACAAGCAGGTGCCTGCATAGCATTCACACAGAAAGCAAGACAAATGCAGTGTCCCACAGGAAAAAAAATAGTTCCAGCCTTTGGGAGGTGGTGCAGGACAAAAACCTCTCCTTGGCAACTGCCTGGCTTTCAGCAGGACTTTGCCCTCAGACGGGTTGGAATGAGTTTCACAGGGTGTCAGTGTGAAAGCTCCATACAGCCAAGAGCCTGGTTAAAGTGGGAAGGGGGGGATAAAAAAAAAAAAAAAAAAGGAAAACAGTAGTCCCATTTGTTACAGATGTATCAGCTGTGAAATAGTCACCTGCTCCAGTAGATAAAAATAACCTTCAGTATAAAAAAAGTGTCCTGAATTTTTCTAAAATGTGAGTAAATCCATATGAATCATAACCCCTTTTCTTTTCTTCTCCTTTCAGCAGTGGTAGGGGCCAGGATTCACCATGCATATTAAACATGGTGAGCAAGGACAGGACACCCAAATCTTTCCAGAACAAACACTCCTTACTTTCAGTGCCTTGTGAGGCCCCTTCCCAAATGCAGCTGGAACAATTTCCAGCAGCTGTCACCAACAAGGCGAAAGCACTGGACCACTGCTCCCCCTGCCCCTTGTGTCCCCAGTGCCTCCTGCACTGGAACATAGATGTTAAAAACAAACAGAACATCCTCAGACTTCACCCCCACCTTTGCCCTGCCTCAGCAAGCTGCAGGAGGGAGGTAGGAGAGAACATCTCCATCCCAAAAGTGATAAATTCGAAACCTTCCCCCTGCAGGCAGGAAATGCTGCGTGGGCTCCATCTTCCTGTTCACAGATGTATCATATCACTGGAACATGTTCAACTGATAATCTCGATGGGCTCAATACTCTCTTTGAAATCAGGATGGTTTGTTCCAGCTGAGGCTGGTACTTGCTCACTNAACAATTTCCAGCAGCTGTCACCAACAAGGCGAAAGCACTGGACCACTGCTCCCCCTGCCCCTTGTGTCCCCAGTGCCTCCTGCACTGGAACATAGATGTTAAAAACAAACAGAACATCCTCAGACTTCACCCCCACCTTTGCCCTGCTCAGCAAGCTGCAGGAGGGAGGTAGAAGAGAACATCTCCATCCCAAAAGTGATAAATTCGAAACCTTCCCCCTGCAGGCAGGAAATGCTGCGTGGGCTCCATCTTCCTGTTCACAGATGTATCATATCACTGGAACATGTTCAACTGATAATCTCGATGGGCTCAATACTCTCTTTGAAATCAGGATGGTTTGTTCCAGCTGAGGCTGGTACTTGCTCACTGAAGGCCAGTGGTGCCTCAGTATTGCCTAATGCGTGTCAGGGTGGTGCCTCATCTGGACCCTCACCCTGCCCTCTCCTGCAGCAGCTGTGAAGCAAAACCTGCTGTCCTTGGGGACATGAGGGGCTTCTGAGTGCCTTCACAAGGTATGGAGATCTCCCTTTGCAAAGAGGGGAGGCTGCAGCCCCAAATTGTCACAGATGGCCCAACACCACAGGCAGTAGGAGCAGCACCTGGAACACCACTCAGCTCATCCTTTCTTCCAGGTGTCACTGCCTTTGGAGTTAGGGCAGATCAGGTGCTTTTGACTCCAAAAATCACAGGGATAACATGTGATAACATGTGTTATCAGCTAAATATGTGATGGAGGTCAGCCCCCTTCCTGGGCACCACTCACCTGTGCAAAGAGATGAGTACCTGCTGCAAAGAAAAGGAAAATCCAAGTCTGACAAGAAAAGAAAGACAGGAAGAGTAAAAATTCCATGGCTGATGTGTGGCAGGGCAGGATGAAAAGTCATGACTCCAGCCAGAAGTGAAAACATCTACTTGTAACAATGTTTGTTGCAAGAAGGAGGGCAACAGGACATCAGGAAGAAATGTGTTAACATAGGGAACCTACATTTCAATCAGCAGATATGAAACTTCTGGGATTGGAAGATACACATATGTTGAACACATTTTACAACAATGTAAAGTAATTATAATATCTGCTTGTTACTGGAGCACCTGATATTGCTTTAATGGATTTTTAAGACAGGACATTTTCTTCAGTAAAGGAACTTTCTTTTTCTAATTTTACTTTTCAGAGCAAGGGCAAAAGTAAGGCACAGCAAAAACTAATAATAATAATAATAATACAAAAGGAGAAAATACAAATGTGGAGCAGAAAGATACGAAACCATTAGAAGGAAGAAACAGCTAGACAGAAATAGCTGCCTTGCCAAGAGCAAGCAACAATTCCCTGAGAGAAGCTGACTCAGAAAAGAGGGTAGGCAGGACCGGAAAGCACGACTCAGCCAGCTCAGGGAAAACTGAAGGGTAGGAAGGAGTGGAAAGAGCTGACTGCAGGATGGCAAGAGGGGAAAAACCCTGTAATTTGTCATGGCTCTTTCACTGCAGGTCCTTGAGCCATGCCTCTCTCCTACTGCACTCCCACGGGCAAGTCCCACCTGGAAGTTCTTTTGTGAGATCCTTCAGAGTGAGCTGCCACGCCACAGCAGAGGAATAGTCCTTGTCATATAAATACTTCTGGTTGTTGCAAACAGCCTGCAGCAGACATTTAGAGGGAAAAGGGACAGCCCTGTACCAAACTGAACCAAAAAACGAGTGCCTTCAGAGGGCCCAAGCACAAAGGCAAAGGGTAAAAAAGCATTTGTCCATTTTCAGAACTGACCAGGGAAAGAGAGAGTAAAAATTGGAGGGGACAAAATGTTTAGTGGATGGCTGACCCAGAGAACACTGACTGCCACAGCATGTCAGACCACAGACACTGCTTAATTTTCTATGTTGCAGAAAGAACTAACTTGAGATGTACTATTCTATCCAGGTAAAGTTTGCTCCTCTCCATCCTTTTGTGGCCTAGGAAAAAATAAATCAGATTTAAAAGAATATTTTAGGGGAAAAAATCATCCTCTGAAGCATAGTCTTCAATCTAAGAGTTATCAAATCTATGTCATCAATTGATTTCACTTTCAAACAAACTTCAAGTCAAAGAGCCTCGGTGGTATTTGTGACATTTGTTTTCAAAAGACAAACCACCACCAAGACAAATATGTTGTGGCTTATGTTTTTCATTTGAGAGTCATCCCAGACTCTTTTTCAGTGCCTCAAAGCCCTCTTCTGGCCACATTCATTAAGGGATTAATTTATAAAGCCCACACCAGCTGACAGAGTTGGGGGAGGGCACATTGCACTTTCACTTAGTTTTAGTGATGTGCTCACTCCACAATCCAGTGCTCACAGAGAGTAACTTGTACACTCAACTCTCCAGCATTCCCCCACAAAAT
>VZUA01108288.1:0-10903 GCA_013401035.1 Horornis vulcanius
TGTGACATCCTGCACAGCTCCAGCATTTGTCCCCAGCAGTGGGACAAACAGGGTTTGTGCCCACACCAGCACTGGTTACTTTTGGTGTTCATTTTGCAGGGGGAAGGAGGTTTGGTTCTGCACAGCCTTATTTGCTACTGCTGCTCCCATCACCTGCCAAATCCATTTACACCAGCAGACATTTCTAAATGTGACCTTGCTTTTGCACTCAAATGACAAAAAGCTTTTCCCCAGTAATGCTTTGGACACAGCTGCATGTGTCCCACTGCTCTTCTGCAGCACACAGAACTCATGCAGAATGGATGCCATGAAGAAGAAAGGTATTTACTTGAGGGCAGGGTTTTTCCCCTAAAGAAAATCATAACAAAATGAGCTGCTGCTGCAGCATCCTCCAGCATCCTGCCTGCAGGAGAGAAGCCAGGGTGGGCACTTTGCAATACAGAACCACATTGCTCCAGCCAGGACAGAGACCTTCCAGGCTAGCAGGGCAATCTGCAGCTGAGGATCCTTTTTATTGCAACAAAACCAAGCAATGACACCACCAGCACTACATCTAACCACACCCCCCTGCTCTCATCCAGCACTCTGTCTCACGGTGACACTGGAACAATCCCAGCTTTTTTACCTTTTTTTCCTTACTTAATTTTGCTAAATTCTGCTGTCAAAAATAGTAAATAGGAAGCAAATAGATCACCCCGATTCCACTCATTATTTCCATTGATTTTAAGTCTGGACAGGGCTATTACAATCATGTTACAAATTGTCTATTTGTAGAAAGAAAAGTTTAAAAAATGGCAAGTTATCTGTTCTTGACCCAAAGCGATGGGCAGCATTATAACCAGCTGTTCCCCTTCACTCCCGAGGTGGCTGCAGTTAGTGACAGAACAAATGATCCCTTTGTGCAGTTTTGCATAAATGTTTGTCAAGTGTCTCGGGCTTCCCTCACAACGTCGGCTGTTAAGGAACAGAAGTAAAATTCCCTGGAGCAGAAGTGTGTTTGGGGAGTTATCCACTTAGGCTAAAATCCTCGTCAATATATTTTTTGTCTCGGGAGAATCCCCATGCAAACTGGAGAATAAAATCCGTGATCACCATGCAGAGGGCGGTTGCAGGAAGACAGGCAGGTGCAGGGAGCACTTGAGCAATCCTGCAGTGGCACAGCCTTCTCCAACTGGCAAAAAATGCTGGAGCCAGCATTAAAAACAACAAAAAAACCCAACCCACCAACCTCAAAAGCTTTTGAGCATCAGCCTTGCAGCCAAGCACACCCAGCACACTTCGATTTTGATGTACAGTTTGAAACAAATCAATAGCAGTATAATAATACTCAGCACGCTGTGTAATTTTTATATCATTAGTTTTCATTTTCCGCTCCCCATGCATCAAAAAACTTACAACGGGCTCGTAAAGTTTATTTAGTATTCCATGAATTCCTAATCAGTTTCATTTCATAATGATTCAGAGCGGCCGTTGCCAGGGCCCTGGTGTCAAAAAATCGATAAAACCAACACACTTTTCCTGATGGCGGCTGCAAAAGGATCTATTGTAGGGGAATTATGATTTATGTCTGGGCTGCACCACGAGCAGCAGCAAGCGACAGCCTGGCTCAAGAGCTGAGATGTTCGCCAATAATGATTTATATGCGCTCCTCTCCCTCCCCCGGCCCCCGGGGTCCCCCCTGTGCTCCCAGATGAGGGAGCAGAGCCCGGGCTGTGTGTGCCGAGCCCAGCCCTGCGCTCCGGGCAGGGCTCACCCAGCAGGGCAGGGTGACAGGGCGACACAGCGGGGGACAGCGCAGCGCAGGGACACAGCGCCCGGCGCCGCCCCGCTCCCCCCGCGCCGCTGCCCTTGTCCCCAGGCTCTGTGACAATCTATTCAGCTCCAGATGAGCACGGGGACCGTTCGATTTTCAGCTCCGTGCACAAGGTGCCTATTTATCTTGGGGCACCCGTTCTGTCAAGGCTGCCCGGCGTGGGGAGGGTGGCGTGCGAGCGGGCGCCGTGTGTCACCGAGCCGTGCCACGACGGGGCGGGACAGAAACTGCGGGGAGACAGGGACATGCAGCCTGAGGGACCCGGAGAGTTAAAGGCTTTCGAGGAAAAATCCTTTTCTGAAGGCCGAGAACCCAAAATCTGAAGGTCGCGGCTGTTCTCAGTCACACGGCGCAACGCGCGGAAAGTGTTGGGGATGTTCTGGGTTCGGAGGGTGAGGGATGGCGGTACCGGGGCTGTGGAGGTTCCTCCCGCACCAGGAGGCAGCAGCAAGGCGCAGGGACAGCGGCGGGTCCTGCTTCGTTTCAAATGGTTATCAGGCTGGTGCTTCTCCAGCAGCGAGAGGCAGGGCCAGGGAGGAGCATTTGAAACAGAAAGCGCAGGTAGAGCTTGTTGTTAAAGTCCCATTTGCAGAGAGGATTAACAGCATCACTTAAACATCGAAATTAATTTATTGAGGTGCCTTTACTACCCTTTTCTTATTTCCATAAAGAATTTTCGACAGCCCTGCTCCATGAGGAGCTTCCCTGCCCTCACTCTGCTTCACAAAGCTGTTGATGCTTTTCCAAGCAGTCCTTCAGCCTCCAAGGCACAGGCCACCTTTCCATCCTAATTTTAAATATTCAGATGTACAGCAGCATGTATGATTAACAACTGGCTCTCACATCTGAGCTCTAGCAGAAGCTGCAAGGAAGAGAATGTGTTTGGAGTCACCATGACCCAGCACCAGCACCAGGAGCTCCAGCACAGCCCCCTCCACTGTGCCAGGCAATAAAGTAAATTACTGGGACTTTTCCTATAGCAGAATCACCCTGCTTTATTGTGTACATTAGGCAAGAGAGGGGACCAAGGGGGGAGAAATATTCAGAGAATAATCCTGCTTTCAGGGAGTTGCTGACCAGAAATCAGGCTGGTGGCCAGCACACAGTAGCCCTGAGCAGACAAAGCCCTCACTCACACTTTTAGCCTCTGGTCATCACATAAGAAGTGCTCGTTTTTGGGGCTGGCTAGAGGAAGTAGTGCACATAACTTTTTACAAGGGCACTTCATGCTAAACATCACCTCCCTCCCTCTGACAATCGTATTCACAAGGCTTTTTCTCTGTTAAAACACAGACCTGAAACTTTCTCATAAGAATAAAGCTGAGGCTCACACCCAGCTCTAGATCTTGGAGTTAAACACTGCTTGGTCCTTCTATGAATACATGCGGTTAGAAGGTTGCAAATTAAGTATTCAGCACAAGCTCCTCAGCAAGTCTCTAGTAAACAAAGGGGAAGTTTAAGTTGGAATTATGCCACTTGGTTAATAACAAGCAGTTATGATGAGATGATTCAATAGCTTGGGTGAAATGAAGGTCCCAGAGACAGTATTGCCTCCATTTATTTACATACCTCGTGTTCACACACACACACGCACTGTTTGCTGATTATCTTGGAAAAGCAAAGGTTGAGATCCAAGCTTCTCCTGCCCTCCCTGCTCCAGTGTGAACACAGGCTTTGTAAATTGAGAGTACATCAACTAGCAAAGCACTCTGAGGCACCCAAGGGTGCTGGTGTTCTTATTTGGGGAGCAATTCCACGAAAAAGCCTCCCTGGAACACAGCATCCTCTAACAGGAACATGCAGACAATTACACCAGTCTCTGACAGAACAGTTGACAGGCATTTGTTGCCAGCATGAGGCTGAGTCTAACAGAAGTAATTAGCCACCAGCTTTTCAAATTTATATTCTCTTTCTGAAGCAACAAAACCGATTTATTTGTTTTTAAATTGGGCTGGTGAATGATGGTGATTTAGGGAAACTGAAGCCACTGAAGGAGGCCTTGTACAGTCGTACAATGAGCAAATTTCACTCTCTTTTCTCTCCCTGAATGAAACCCCAAAGAAAGAGATCTGGTGCAAGGTTTGGGGGTAAGAAGAAGCAAAATGTAGATGGTATTGAGAAAAGGTGAAAAAGATAGTTCAGGGGGAAAAGATGCATGCAAGGAAAGAGGATGAAACTCTTCCAGTTCATGGCAAGAGGAGCTTTGCAGCTACAAACTCCTCCTGTCCACTCACAGCTCACTCTCTTGTGCTGCCTCCAAGATGTTGAGTGAAAACTTCTCAACAAGGAGTAAATTTTCTTAAAATCCACCTGAGACTCCCCATGAGTGAGGGGACAATAACTGGGCCAGGAGACAGCACACATGCACATGAAGAGTTCTGCTAGAAAAGGCATAGCCTTACTTTTATCACCTTTGGATTTAACCCAGGAATTACTGGACCTGCAATCTTATTTATAAGACATTTTTCAGAAAGAAAAAAAGACCTGCACGGACAACATAATTACATTTTGGTTAGCATAAGTTAGCAATTTTGGTACAGCCACATTAAAAAGAAAATAGAGTTCGCTTCCCCTCAAAAAAAGTAGATGTTGTTTAGAACTGCACTTTCACTACGTGGAAGGGGAGAAACTGGCTAAAATATTGAGATTTAAGGGAAAAAAATAATCATGGGTTTATATTCCCGGGCTCCTGTGAATATTTCCAGCATATTTCACCATATCATTGCACGGTGGGCTCTGTTCCTGCTGCCAGAATGGATGTTCCATCATTTCTATAGTGGGCCTGTGTGACATTCATTAAGTGCAGCTACAAAGGGAGAGGGTTAAACAGCGCGGCCTCTTTTCTCTGATTTGGTCATACATCAGCAGGCGCTCCAGGTTAAATGCCCAGGATCCTGCAGCAGATGGATCGGGAGAGGCACGGAGGCAGATACTTCACCCCACACTACTTAACCCAGGGAAATGAGTCTCGGAGTCGGTGTCATGGTAAAATATGGAAGCTCACTCAGATAATGTGCAGTTGAAAATTTTTTTCCCCAGCCTTTACAAGCGGCTGCACGTTAAGATCCTGCACACCCCCTTCTGCAAACTGCCAGCTCACTCCTCTGCAGAGCCTATTTTTGAGTGTAATTTGTCTTTATCGACTATCAAATAAGAATTTAAACCCATAGTGCAATCAGTGGTAGAAGCCCCAAATATTTCTTCTTTGCCTCCAGCTTCACCCCAAGACAAACTGCGCACACTGAGGTTTATTTTTCCTTACCCAAAAGCCCTTTTGAAATATCAGAGTGGACACTTTACTTTAAAGATATCGCCCCATTGTGCTTTATCTGGGTCTGAAGAACAGGTCACACACCTGCCTGTTTCAGGAGAGCTCTGGGAGCCCTCCCAGGTGCTGCTCCAGCTGGGTTTCCTGCCCTGTCCCCCACAAGCTGTGCACCTCATCCGAGATTCCTCTGCAATTCTGTCTCATTCCTGACTGTTGTACTTCCAGGTGTTGGTCTCTAGTTCTAATTCTCAGTCATTTGTCACCTCAAGGCAATGCACATCTTCAGCTGTGCAGTGCTTCAATATTCTGGATTAGCTCAGCTCCAGAATGTGCTCCTAAGAAGGTTTTCAAGAACCCAATTGCAGCACCTTTTGGGAAATGCACTATTTAAACTCCTGGCACCAGGAGACTGCCATTGTGGCACATTTACAGTGTATCTGCAAGGCATCAGCCAAAAGATATAACAGTCCTGAAGGTCAGAGGTGCCAGCTGAGTTTTTTCAGTGATGGCTGAAGTGGTTTCATTCCAAATCCAAAGTTTTGCTATCCCAGTTCACACAGAGAGGAGAAGCAGGGTAAGGGTAAGGACATGGTCCTGAGAGATCAAGAACAAAGCACTCTGTGCTGCCTGTCTTAGTTTACTCCACCCCCTGCCCAAAAAAAAANAAAAAAAAAGTAAAGCTCAGAATTCAACTAATCAATGCAAAGAGACACAGTTAACACACCAGAGTGTTGGTACATGGGCACACATGATCGTAAAGCAGTGCCAATAATTCACATTCTGACATGGACAAACAACTATGGAGTTGTGACCACAGCCCTTCCTTTCCCTTGGTCCTAATTGAAAATCCAGAGCCCTGCAACATCTATTGTGTTTTTTAATATCTCAGCCATAATTGCTAATCAAAGCCTCACGCGGCGGGGCTGGTAGGAAGTGGATCCATGTCCTCAACACAAAATTTTCATGTGAGCTGGAGGAGTGGGAAGATGCAGGGACACCTAATTTCCACCTTGCAATCCAGCTCCATCTGATGAAAAAGATTGCCCAGCAGTCAAAAATCAAAGTCACACTGTCCTGGGGAGAGCCGGAACGGTGACAGGTCCGAGCATGCCGGGAGAGCAGGCATGCAGGCAAGTGAAAATTTGGTCTCCACTAGGTGTGGAAAGTCAATGTTATTTGTTTTTAAAGTTATTTTAGCAAACATGTAGCTTTTGTTCTCTTATCAAGACTGATTGGACGCACGGGGGTTCCACTATCTTATTAACCTTACCAAGTCTTTGCCATTTTATCTTGTTTTAAAAAATTATTTCTTTTCATTAGTGCCAACTCCACCAGAAGAAATCCAGTTGGTTTTCCCCACTCTGTGGTGGTTACAGCAGTGCATGATTTGTTCCCTTCTGACAGAGGAAAGAAATCTATACAGAAAAAAAATAATTTAGCGGCAACTCTTTATCACTAAAATATTTAACATCTAAAAGCATTTTTTAAGCTAACGCATAATTAACAGCTTGCCTCGCTAATTAGGTGACTCCTTGCTAATGAGGTAGCAATAAGCTGAGCAGCAGCCACAGAATGTGCAGACAAGGTCTTCCCAGGCAGTTTGCGACTTCTGTCAAAACAACCAGCAACACTTTTCCTTCCCAAAGAGCTTTTTCCTCCCCCGAAGCGGCCGCGGCTCGGGATGTGCTGAACGCGGCGCTAACAGCCCCAGGCTGGGGTGTCCCTGCGCCGCCCCAGCAGCGACACTTGTCAGCCCCGCGGAGCTCGGGGTGAGCTGTGCCGATGCGTGCAGACCTCGCTGGCATCCCCAGGCGTGCCTGCAGAGCTGGGAGCAGGTTTAGAGCATCCCAACGCCTCTGTCACCAGCCCCTGGCTCTTCCACGAGGACAGCTCCCAGCCGGGCTTCCCTCCCAAAGGCAGGACAAACCCTGGGTGCTCAGGTGTCACCACACGCTGGACAATGCACCAGTCTCCAGTGTTCCAGGACAGGTGACACACTGGGAGAGAAAGCTCAGGCACACACACAGAGCACAGCTTCTGGTCTCTCTCATGTTGGGGTTCAGCCTCACAAGCTGCTCCAGGATTCCTGATCCACTGCACAGACGGGGATGGAGGCAAGGGAGCTGCCCAGGAATCCCCTCCCACCTCCATCCAATCACTATTATCATTTAACTGCACCCCAACACAGCTCTGGTGCAAAGAGAAAGGCAATGTTTATGCCTCTGATCCAAACGGAAAACTCTGATATAAAGACCAGGAAAGAGGGCTCCAAAGACTGAGCTTTTCCATGGTCTTGTTGTCCAAGTGCCTCCCTTCCTTCCACAAAGGTTCCTTCACATCCCCACCACAGCAGCTTTAACCTTCCCAGTGCCCAGCCCCTGTGGTGTTGGAGGGAACCGTTAGTGCATCGAGCAGGAGCTGCAGCTGCTCTGCTGAGAGGAGCAGGTCCAGAGAGCAGGAACAATTCTCATCAGTGCTTAAAAGCATCTCACACTCACAAGAGCTGATTTCGAGTCAATATCCAGTCTCTTGGAAATAATTGTGTTGAATAGAGAGACAGTTGACGGCGACAGTTGGTTGTTTCTTAATGAAACAGATTTGGGAAAATTCAGATAAACTTTGTGTCTGGGGTTTAAAATAAAGAAAGGAAATAGATAGATGCAACCCAGAACAGTAGGAGTGTGAGGGGGGAAAAAAGGCAATGAGCTCTCAAGGAAGAGCAGGGTTCCTTGCTGCCACTGACAGCTGCAATTTTAACAAGCTTTGTAGCATTTAACTCTCATATATATATATTATTTTTTGGCCAAGGCTGCAAATCTTATATTGCTATTTAGGCTGGAGATAACTCCAGGACCAAAGTGATCTTGAAATAACATGTTTTAAGGTAGAAATGCTGCCTCAACTGTGAAAGGTGCTGCTAACAGTAAAATCAGAGTGGAAAGGGCAGGAGCTGGACCATTTGTGCCTTCTATGGCCATGTTTGTGTCAAGGTAACAGATTTCCATGGAGTGCCCAATACAGAATCAATAAAATCAACCTTCAGTGGTGTTGAACTTTGCATTGTGTAACGACAATAGCTCAAATTGAATTTTAATTCTTTTAATTATAATGGCACTCAGAGGCCTCATCACGAGAGGATTTGGTTCATCAAGGAAAAAGAAGCCACAACAGCAGCTGGCAAAAGATGTCAACATCAGATATTTGCACAAGTGTACAGAGGCATTCTGGGCTTTATCCTTGACAGAACAGCCAAAACCTAACTGTCTCTTGGCTAAAAAGCAAGGCTACACTTTCTTTTCCAGGGGTTCTTCACAAGTAATAGCTGCTTTTATAAAGAAAAAAATATATAAACCCTTAAACTCCATTTATACCATCCTTAAAAATAAAATAGACAAGGGAGGGAGGGAAGGAAAGGTTAAGGGATTAAACTTTGCAGATGCTTTGCACAGCCTGGCTAAAGCTCTGGAAAGACCATCTCAACCTTTGATCCCTTTGGGGAAAGAAGCAGTTATTTGAGCAGGCTTTTTAGGAACACATGCTGGGGACATCTGTGTCAGCAGACCCTAATCAAGGCAGACCCATAGCGCTGGAGCAATTTGTGTTCCAGGATTCAGACAAGAATATGAAATTCCTGATGGGATAACTAGCTACCTGTAGGGGCATGGATGAGTTTCCTGGATAGATTGTGAATGAGTGACAGTTTAATCCAGGTTTTTTCCATGTCTGTTTTTTACAGGATTTTTTTTTTTCCCTTCTTTAAATCTAGGAGTCTTTAAAAGCGATAGATGTTCAGGGCATTACCCAGAAGTTCACCACCTTCAGGAGGAAAATTACTGTTTTGCTCTCTGTATTTCCGTCTCCCCCCTCTCCCAACTTGAAGTAACATTAACAGAGCATTCTCTATGTTTGCACACGAGTGGTCCCACACGAGGTTAGAAATAAGAAAGAAGAGCATGGGGTTAAAAAAAAAAAAATAAAAGAAGTTTTAAAAGCTCCACAGATGACCAAACTCATCCTTAGTTTTCTTTCCCTTATTCCCCAAATTATCCACACAGCAAAAAATGGGAGCGGGCAGTACAGTTGTTTCAATAGCACAGACCAACACAGGCCTGTGGCTCGAGGATAAATTTTGCCCTGAATGAACAAGAGCAATAGTAACTGGAGTCTCTGAGAGCACTGTCAATATTTGCTCCACTTGTCATTGACAGGAAGCACAAATCCTGTGGCCCGAGCCTGAGCACATTTCAAAGCCTCTGAGCCAAGCAGGCCCTGCTCAGGGTGCAAATGAGATCAGCACCCTCAGAGACCTGCCCAGGCACGGCCTCGTGGGTGGGACCAGCTGGGTGAGCAGGGCAGCAAAATCCCACTGCTGTCATGGGAAATGTCACGGCTAAAGTGACACCAGGCAGCAGCAGCATCTATTCCAAGTTAGATGTAAATGCTTCATGAGGACAGGTATTCTCCTGAGAGCACCTCTCTGGTGTGAGAAACATTTAGCATCTTGCTGGTTACAGCGTTACAGGAACCTCCATAAATTATCCTAAACCCATGTAGATTATTTTTTACTTCCCCTTGGCACCTGCCTGAGACACTGACACTGACAAGGAGTTCCCTGTGCTTCTGAAAGCAGTCATAGCATGCTGATAATATTTTCTAAACTGTGTTTATTAGAGTGTGCTACTGGATTCTGAAAGTCTTTCCCCAGTCTTTCCTTTCCTGGATGCACAGACAGCAGTATTTCCTTGGCACATTACTGAGCTTCTCCTTCCTCCCACTTCTAGCAGGAAATAACTGTGGAAACTCTTCTAGCAGGATTCAATACCAGAGGCATGAGTTTAAGGTGGCCACTTCGATGAACAGGTGGCAATCTGCTTCCCTGGCAGAGAAATTCCTTCTGATTTACTAAATTCACACAGCAAACTCAATGAACTGTGGCAACACTACCAGTCCAGGCCGGGTCACCATTTCAGCTGCTCTCCTCAGCCTTTGCATCAGGGTGGGGTAGGAGAGAATCAGATTTCCTCTGTGCATCCCCTGACACCGACACCTGGAGCAAAGCTGAGCTGCTCCCTGCTCTGCTACTCCTGCATTTCTCGGTGCTGCAGGGGCTGTCCCAGCCAGACAAGGAATCTGCAGTCTGGAGACCATCCCTGTGCAGAAACACCACTTGAACCCCGGATGAGCAGTCCCATTTCGTTAGAGCAATCCAGCCGCACCTAATTCAAACAGCAATGAGCTCGCTGTCTGCTTTCCTACATTACTTCTTCCTGAATCCTTCTGCTCCACTCTACATCAAGGGGGGAGGAAAAAAAAAATAATTTCTTTCCTCCAGAGCTAATTCCCATACACTGCAATGAGAGAAATGCAATGTTCTGAGCAATAAAAACTGGAAAGTGGAATTATTTTCTGCACCATTCAGATGGAAATGAAGCCTAGCCTCAATTCTGCCACCCACCTGGAGCCATGGTATGATCCTATAGATCTTTGGATCAATACTGCATCATAGCTACAAAACTAGGAGAGGGAAAAAGAAGAGGCACAAAATCAAGGAGTGTAAATTTTAACTAAATTAGTTCTGTAAGGGTTCCCCCCTTCACCGCCGCTCTTTGGAATAAAGTGCAGCAGTCAGCCGGGGGACAGAGGGCGGCCAGAGCGTTTTGCTTCCTTTAAAGACAGCTGGTGTTTAATTCTGAGGGTTATTATCCCTCACTCCAAATAAATGCACGAGATTAGGTTGCATATTTTCTGTTTGACTATGTGTGGAGAGAACAAGAGAGAGCGATACACCCCGTATTATTTCTTAATGACTCACTAAATTGCAG
>VZUA01108311.1:10960-21918 GCA_013401035.1 Horornis vulcanius
GCTTTCTCCGTTATACAGCTCCACATGGCTAGGGTAGAAATGTAAATCAAATGAATTTAAAATGCTATAATGTGCTGCATTACAGTTCGGTGGCAAGGCACAAAATGAAAAGAGAACAGGTCAGCTAAAATTAGTGCTGTGTCAGGGATGAGCAGCTATTTCAGTCTGCAATGTGTGAAAGGAGAACAGGCTTTCAAAAGTAGAGGGTATTCTTAGATAGAGAGATACCTGCAAGAAGCTATTCATTCAGCTTTAATTCACCCATTTTAGAGTAGATATTCCTATTTTGTACTTTTTAAAATTAAACCCAGATAATTTTCTGTTATGTAGTGCCTTTTAATGATATGATGTGATGTGCAGTGAGAGAACTGCCCAGAGAAGCTGTGGCTGCTCCATCCCTAGAAGCCTTCAAGGCAGATTAGATGGGGCTTGGAGCAACCTGGTCCAGTGGAAAGTGCTCCTGCCCATGGCAGAGGCTGGAACAAGATGATTTTTAAGGTCCCTTCCAACCCAAACCCCTCTGTGATTCTATGATTCTAATTCCCAAAGAAAAGCAAAAAAGTATGCGCTTCTGATCAAAAAATACTCTTCCAAATATTCTAAATTTATTGTAACTTATTTCTATTCACTTGGGTTCAGTGCCTATTTCCAGCTCCAAGAAAAAAATAAATAGTTCTTTTACAAAAAAACCCCACAAACCAAAACAAAAAAAAACAAAACAAAACAAAAAAAAAACCACAAAAAAAAACCCCACAAAAACAACAACAACAAAAAAAAACCAAAAAACCCCTGAGATCTGATATGAAATACTGGCAAGGGATTCTATAACTCAGACTTATTGCTCAGACAACCCAGAGAGGCTTTTCCCATCACCATCATTCTGCCCACACAGTTCCATTCATTGCTGAGGGCTGCTCTCAGCAGAGATGCTCCCAGTTCTGAGGGGGCCTGTGCAGAGCTGGAACTCATTCTGAGCTCTGCCAGTTCCCCAGGGAGCTCTCAGTTCTTCGTGACACTAAAGCATCTCCTTGGGTTCAGAGTGAAGCAGGGATTGCACAGTGGGGTTCAAGAGATCCCCTCTAGGCTGTGAGTTCAGCTTTCTGTTGGGTACAGCAAGGACACATGTGACACCTGGGCTGGGATTTTAGTTCATTTGCTTTTCATGCTTGGTCTGAAGCCAGCAGGGTTTCTATGGTTAAAGAACTTGGAAGATCAACAAAATTGTAAGAAAGTGCTGGCTTTAAGTTTGCTTTTTAAGTATTACTTTTATCTCAGAAACTACTCCCTAAAGGAGACAAGAAATCACTTTTTGAAATCTTGCTGAGATTTGCTTTAAAGTGACAGTAGTTGTACTTTACAATATGCTTCTCTTTTTACCAGAGTTGTACAAATGTGAATTCTGAGTCCATAAAAGAACTTCTGTCAGCAGTACCAATTAGGAACATCAAAGATGTTGGGAAATACACAACTTAAAACTGCACAAACCCTTACTACACCTGGAGGAGGTTGTGGAGATTTCACAGAAGGGTTTTTGTACTGCTACAGTTACACAGGATACCCAGCTTTTTATATAATGGCAGAGGAAAATAAAATGGAAGTGCTCCTGATCCCAGCTGAACCTGTATAAAGCCTGAGCAACTCAGCAGAAGTCAATAAATTTGCTCCATGCTGGGAGCTCTTTAAATGAGATACAAATCTAGACCAGTATGTTTAGCTGGTATCCAGGAAGTATCTTTAATTCTGCTTTATCTTCTTTCTGCTTTATCTCTCTCTAAGCTCATTATATGAATGTATTCAAACTTTTTTATTATTAAAACTGGTCAGTTTAACCCAGATTAAGGATGTAACCAGCACACTTCAAAAAAGTAAACATAAAGGAACAGATTTTTTCAGTGGAGATCAGCTTTTCCTTGGCCAGGGAAAAAACCCAAAGAAACAGATTTTCAGAGAGCTTGGTTACTGACTCTTGAAAATCTGTCCCCACATCGTTCAGAATCTTGGGTCACTGCATTTTCCTGCCACTCTGATAGATGACAGGTGAAGTTTGGCCAAGTTCACCCACTCATGTTGCAAAGAGAGTTTCCTTTCCTCTTCAAGCTGTGCACATACAAAATAGAGCTCATTTTACTGTGCATTGGAACTGCACAGAAAGTACTGCTAAATATATGTTATACTGTGGCATCCCTTTGTGTGAAAACTGAAATGAAATCCAAAATAACTTCAATGGCAAGAGCATAAGGCTTTTCCCTAGGAATCACTAAGAAAGTTCTGAGACATGAAATTTTAGATAACACAATGTTGATGGCTTTTTTCCTAGTGAATTTCAATCACATTATTAAATACAAATTAAACAGTGTAGGCAGCACTGCTTGTGTGACAGATTTCTGTGGCTTTATGTTTTATCCTTGTTTAATCAGAACCTATAGTTCACATCATTCAGGGTGATTTTGTCTTTCAATGCTAAAGAGACTAAATGGCAGATGGATTCCCTCTTTTGAAATCCACAGATTTCAAAGCTGTCTCTCACCTTCCCCTAATTCAGCAATTCTAAGGGTAGGGATTATGTTCATCACTTGTTTGATCCCTTGGAAACATTTAGGAAAAGAGTTGCAAGTTTTGCCTTGTGAATTTGAGACATGCTGAGAACACTCCCCTGTGGCAGCGCCTGTAGCAGGCCTCGGACTGTCCCTCTGATAATTCTGATATCTCAGGTTGATCTTTGACTTGGCTTTGGGAAGATCTCAGTGACACGAACAAATGGACTGGGGAGAATCACATCTCTGCAGGGATGCTTCCCCTTCCAACTGTATTGCCAGTGCCATTCAGTGTTTGCCTTTAAAATCCATGTCTTGAAAATGTCCCTCTAATTCTCATGGCACTGTGACACTCGGATAGTATTCCCCTCTTGGACACCAGTAACAGTGGAATCAGAACAAAAATTATTAGAAAGCCTGAAACAGAACGGTCCTTTTTGTCCTAAAATTGCAAGTCTTTGTGAAAAATTAAAACTTTTAGGTACAGAAAATGATCCCAGTGAATTAATTTGTCTATTTTAAAATAATACATTCTGGAAATGCAATCACTGATTTCAACAATCACACATAAAATACTTTAGGGAAAAAAAAAAAAAAGTACTTACGTTTCAGTATATTCCTTCTTTCTAGCTCCTCAACAGCGGGTCTTTGGCTGAGTCGCCTGCGGAAAAACACCAAAATGACATTTTGTACCATGCCTGTTCTTTGGAAAGTCTGTAGAATTCTGACTTCTGGTTGGTGTTTTCCTCAGGAGGGGACTACAAAATCCCTCTCCAGGACTCGTGAAGAAGGAAAAAAAAAAAAAAAATTTAAAAAAAAAAAATCCTGGCAGAGAATTCTTTCTTATATTATTTTTCCCAAATGCCAGTAATGCACGTAAAAGTTCTCCTTAGTTTGCTCTGCTGTCAGCGAAACGCTTCCTCGGAAGGTGTATCCTTTTCATCTCAATTTCCAGACAGGCAGCTGGAACCAGCACTCTCCAGAGGTAAAATTCACTCTCGAGGTGGTTATCAAGGGAGTTTCACAGTGATCTTCTGCCTCTATCACTGCCTTCACCTTTTTAATCACACATAGCAGCACATTTCCTTTTCTCTACTCACACCAGCAGTGCATCCTGACCAAAGGCAAGAGTGGCCAGGAATAAAAGCTTTCCCGTGGTTTCCCGAGCTCACATCTAGCAGCCCGAACCCCCAGCTCTGCTCCTGCCTGCTGAATGCAATTCGTGTGCTGCTCACAGCCTCTCTCTGTCTGGAGTGTCTTGGTTCCACCTCCCTTTCTCAGTAGTGCTGCCTCAGGATTGAGTCTTCAAATCATATGATCGGTGCCACAGTGATTTTATTGCGCATACTAAATGAGACTCCCCCACGAGGCACCGTGGTATCTGCAGAGGACCTCAGGTAATTGGAGCCCTCCCCTAGGCAGGCACACACACACACACGCACACACACACACACAGGGGCTGCATTTGTTGCATTTCATGTCATAATCCAGCCAGCAGATCGGAAAGAGTTTCCGATGCTTCCTGGCTTGCGTTCTGGCAGCGCTGAGGATTCTCATCGCCGGCTCTCAGCAGATGTTGCCAAGCCGGAGATGAAGTTACAGAGACAAAGAAACACTCGGAGCAGGGACCACACTGCAAACTGCTGCAGTTGTTCCTCTGCTGGGCATAGGGAGCAAATGTATAATTATAAAGTCATGCTGCAACAGGATCTACATTTTTTCAAATATACAACAGACGGAAAAATTAAGTAATTGTTAACACATTGCAAAAAAAAAACCCAGTATAATCACCTGATTTCTAATTTTCCCTTGTTTTGTAAGCCTTACCCAATATACATTCCAAATCAACTTGGTGGTCATATGTTATCAGACCCTTACCCTTTTTTAATTAAACTCTCTGGAAAAATTCTCATCTTTGGCAACAGGAAGCAGCACCAAATTCACACCAAGAGAAAACTTAGATAGATGAGCTCTTGTGCAGAAACACCTACAGCCTAACTCTCACTCTTCCTACCTAATGCTTTGTATCACCTAAGGCTTTTCTCCTGACCTCTGTGTTCTCTTTGGAGTAATAAACCAGATACTCCAGCAGCAAGGGTTGCAATAATCCCAACTGAAACAGGAATGATGCTGAAACTAAAAGCTTTAAACATGCGTTTTTAATTCCTGTTACCCTTGGACTCCTCCCTCATTTCCCTGCATGTCTCAGAAATTGCACAAGCCTGGCTAGGTTTGTTTGAAACAGATAAAGTGAATTTTATAATATAAATCAGGGAAGAATGTCTTACTTGGAGAGCTCATGTTCAAATGAAAGGTCCACCCGACCTGCTGCTCATATGTCTCTCTCTCAGCCATTCTTAATTACAGCCCTGCCATGTGAGATTGATAAATTCTCCCAAATCTGGACATTAGATTTCAGAGGCCCCTTTTAAACTGGGAGATTAAAAGCCTAACAGAATAATTAGAGCAGTATGAGAATGCAAATGTATATGAATATTCTGTGATTCTGTGTGAATGCACTGTATTTATATATAATACGTATGATGGTTGATTACTTAAATCCTGTTTCTTTTTTGGCTTTGGTAAATACATGTAAGTGCCCATTTTTCTGTATATACCCTCAGCTTTACCCTCAGTAGAAGGAAAAGGTGCAGACAGACACAGGATTATGTGCACATCAGAGCATTGCAGGAGTTTCTCTGAGTTTTTCAGACATACAGACCACACTCCAAACTTTGTGTCACAGTCACAAGACTAGACATGGACCTTGGTTAAAAATAAATTTCTAACAGAGTTTTGAGGAGGTAGGGATAGAGTGAAAACACCAAGTACAGCAAGAGTCATGATCAAATGAGAAGTGGCAAAAACCTCTGACATTGTTGCTGTTAAGGTTTGGGGAGATTTTGGGTCTGTTTGTTATTTCTGCTGTTCAGGAGAAGCTTCTCTGTGCCCAGAAACAACTTGTGCTTCCTTTCTGAGCTGTGGGGTGGCTGGGGCTGGGGAGCTGGTGAAGGGGAAGGGCTCCAGATCCCCTGACAGTGATGGGATCATAGGGGCTGGAGCACGGCCCGGGGCCACTGAGCTGGCCTGGGGTGGCTCGGGGCTCCAGACCCCCATTCTGCAGGACTTTATCGCCTGTAAAGTGAATCCTCTGCCTTGCCTGATTGCCCCCCAGAGCAATCTGTGGCCGTGGGGCAGAGCCCACCCTGCCTGAGCTGCTGCAGGGGATGATGGAGGGCACCTCACCCCACACCGGCTCTGGAGCCACAGCTTCAGTGCCCACCTGCAGCCAGCCAGGGCCAGGTAAAGACAGACATCATCCTCTGAGGGCTCCTGGCAGGGCAGAGCACCGCACAGCTTACCCGTGTCAAAATCCACTTCCCTCCTGAAGGAGCTTTAATGTAAGAAACCACTTTAGGTGTTTGTGCCTCTGCTTAGGTGTTTGTGCCATCCTCTGGGTGCTGCAGGCTCTAAGCAACTGGTGCTCTGTTCTGGACATTTATTTCATGTTTTCCATACGTGTGAAATCTTGCCTCTGTGTGCTGAGCTCAGTGAGTTTCCTGGGCAGGGACTGTCCATCCCTGAGGAGAGCCGTGCCTTCGCCTCAGGACGCCATCACACCTCAGGGACACCCGGCCTGCGGAAATGGCCCCGGCCCCCCTCACGCCACGGGGAGCACAGCCAGGAACAGGGCATGGAGTTGGAGAGACTGAGGAGCCAGAGAGGGGTTGCTCAAATCTCATATTTAAAAGAAACAAACTCCAGCTGAATAACAATTAGCAGCAGATTGCAGAGCAGGGGAGAATCACTGATTCCGGGGGATGGAACAGGCACCTGCCATGAGGGAGCCTTTGTGCAGGCCTAACCCTGGGCCCTCAGTGACTATGGATGGTCTCCACAGGCTTTGCAGAGAGAGGAATTGTACGAGGCAGGTGCAGGTGAGTTTGATTCGGAGTCCTGGCTCATTTCCTGTGGATCCAGTGAAGTCCCCACCTCTGAGGGAGGATGGCTGTAGGGCCCAGTGTGGCTGTTGTGCTGTTCAGCCATGGCTGGAGGTGCCATTTGAAGGCCTGAGGTGGACAGGAGGCTCCAGCACTGCAGCAACACAGCGTGGTCATGGCTGGGTGAGTCTTGTGCTTTCCATTTCTGTTCTTTTTTCACCTAGGGACTCACAGCCCCACGTGGACTCACCTCAGCAAGATGGCTGTGAGCTCCATGGGGAGCACTCACGTAGTGCACCACTTCTGTTGTGTGACAGTAATGATTTCCTTTTAGCTGATTTTGATATCTATTTCTTGCTTCTGGGAAAAACAGCCAATTAATGCTCTTACGTTCTTGGTTGTTATGCAAACCTAGGTTTGGGTATTTTTGTGCTGCTTGGTGAGGCAGGAGTGACCACCCTTGAGCACCTGTGGGGCCAATTCTTTTGGGGAAAGCCTTGAACCTTTCTTGAAAATGCTTGAGCAACTTGTGGGCTGGGCTTACCTCTGTCCAGGTTCCCCCACAGTGTCACTGGAATTGCACTAAGAGTGCTCAGTCCAGAATTTTGTTTCCCTGTCAGTTTAAACCAAGGGATGCCAAGAGCAGCAGTAAGTGGAGCTCAGCTGGCAGCACCTCAGAGATGACTGCAGCTGCCTCTGGGAACTGAGCACAACTGGAGGCACCACAGGCAATTTGCTGTACGTGGTGTCTGGATACAGTTCAGAGATTGCTGCACATGTCAGAGATGCTCCAAGTTTGGACAGACACCAACATTTTCTCACAATACTAAAGCAGTCACCATAAGTGTGCATGGGTAAAAGGGGACAGACACACAGCACTTCATATGCAGCTATTTCTCATGTTCAGAAAAATTGCCAAGATTTTGTGTTACTGTTGTTCTGTGCAAAGTCAGCATAAACCTTCAAGCAGCAAGTGTTTTTTCAATTGTTTGAAGCTTGATGTGTGTGTTCTGGGTGTATTTTCAGACTACCTTTAGAATGCTCTCTCCAGTAATTTGGGCTCAGAAATATGATAACATGTATTTATTATAATCTCCCAGAAGCCAAAGACTTTGCTTTGCTCCCATGTTCTCCCAGTGTCACTCCTGTGGGTGAGAGGAGCAGGTCCATGAGCGCTCCCTCAGCTCTCAGAGGGGCAGGGGAGCTGTTTCCCTTGCTGAGCATGTGTGTTGTATAACTGCAGCCAAACGGGCTTCCCTCCACCATCAGAGCCCTGCCATGAAAGTGCTGGACACGAGCACAAGGGCAGAGTGTGGGGAAAGCCACAAAGGGCTCGTCCCCTCTGGAGCAAGGTCACATGTTTGTGAGCCCAGCAACTCGCACATGTGCCTCTGACTGCTGATCAGGAGATCAATACTTGCTTCACACTGCCAGATTTTCTCCCTCACACTGAAGGGAATGAATGTCTTGGGACCACGGTTATACAAGGGTTGATCATGTTGGACAGTTACAGGTGACTGAGTGCTCAGCAGGCTGAGGATCTGCATGGCACCAGCACCCAGGGGCTGCTGTCAGACAGGCAAGGCATCAATGTCCTGTGAGCAGGAGCTGCTGCCAAGTCCTCTGCCCTCACAATTACCCTCAGTAGGGTCTACTTTGGCCCTTGTGGGAGCTGCATCCCAGCAAAGCCCCACAAAGCTGAGAGCTTGCAGGTATGGGTACAGAATGGCTGATGAGAGATCAATCTGGAACAGGTACAACCCCCTGTGTGCATGTGGGGCTATGCTGACTTCCCACACCTCAGGCAGTCCTTCCTTTCTAGTCAGTCCTTCCTTCCTTCTTCTCCTCTTATTAGTCTGTATCTCACCTTCCTCTCAGCAAGCATTCAAGCAGAATCCAGTAGAAAACAGCTCAGGTTTGTGTGGTTTCTTATCTGTCCCCAGAATGTGTTCCTGTTTCCCAAATATACTTTTTTCATAGAATCTGTTGCAGTGTCTGTGTGCATGATTGCCACAAAACTGAATTTCTTTCGGATTTGTAGCTGAAGCCAAAAGTTACACTTTGGAATCCCGTTGCTGGTGTTAGTAAGGTCCATGTGATTCTGATGATCTTCTCCAAAGGGAGGAGTGAACTGGACACGTGCATGTGCCTGTGGACCCTGGACTGACAAGTGAGCAATCAATCCAGAATCAGTAAATGAGCTATAGCCAGCAGCAATTGCATTGATTGTTCCTCATGTCAGGTGGTTTTGCAGATGAGCCGGGAAGGGAGGTGGTGGGAAGGATCACTCTCATAGCCCAGGCAAAGGGAGGAGAAATGGGAGTGCCCTGGTTTGCCTCTCATAAAGCTGCTTGTGCCGGCTGCCCGTCAGGAGGCAGAGGCTCTGCCTCTTAAATTGGCATCTCTGTTGCCAGAACATCATGTTCAATTCAACAAGAAGTTTATTTTCATCCTTCCTATAAGTAGCTGTGAAGAGGATGTGTGCCAGGGCTTTGAGTCACCCACGCACTGCACCGTGCCTGCTTGCAATGTACAATTATGGGTAGTAGTAAATCCGTGGTGGGAGGGACTTCTCTGTTACTGTCTGTGCAAAATTAGAAGGCAGACACTGAGACACAAACATGTTTTTATCCCAAGGTAATTCTGGATCATGTAAAAAGTGGGAACTGATGTGCCAGCATTTCCCATAACAGGAAAATCATAGAATCAGGATAGTTTGAGCTGGAAAGAACCTTTAAAGGCATCTTGTCCAACGCCCCTGCAATGAGCAGGGACATCTTCAAGTAGATCATTTTGTTCAGAGCCTTATCCAACCTGACACTGGATGTTTCCAGGAATGGGACATCCACCACCTCTCTGAGCAACCTGTTCTAGTGTTTTACCACCCTCAGTGTAAAAATGTCCTTTCTCTTATCTAATCTAACCTGACTTTCCTTCAGTTTAAAATCATTCCTCCTTGACCTACCACTATCTGCCCATGTAAAAGGTTCCTCTTTTTTAATAACCCCCTTTAATCTCTGGAAGGCCCCAGCATTGTCTCCTTAGAAGCTTCTTGTCCCTAGGCTGAACACCCCCAAAGCAGAGGTTCTCCAGCCCTTGAAGCATCCAAGATATCATCCTAAGAGTAGCTGCTGACCTTTTCTGACAGTGGGGAGCTCAGAGCAGTGTGAAAAAGGTGAGCTGGTTTGATAAATGCTGTGAGTGGCGTTCTTTAAAATCACCTGGTATTTGTGTCTCTGTGCCATCATGAACTATTTTTTGCATCCAAATAAGAAAACTGCAGATAAGGAAACATTTATAGCCTCTGTGTTTAATTGTATGTGTTATTTATTTGTTTGGCCTTTAGTTCTGTCTGGATTTTCAAAGCTGCAAATCAGCACGAGTTCAGTTAATTATGTTGTCACTCATCTACCAGGCAATTACACTTGTCCATCATTATCATTTCTGTGATAGGAGCCCTGCAAAGAGTTCAGATTTCAGCTGGAATAGAAACCACACACTTGCCCAGCATGACCCTTGTATCATAACCCAGTGTCCCTGAAGGACCTGCCCTGTGACAAGTTTGTTATTGCACGGGGCTGTAAGGGCTGAAACACCACCACAGCCAGGATCTGTGTAAGAGGATTCAGGTGGAGAAGGCTTGAGGGTAATTAGTGTTCTCACCACCTATGAAAGCCCTGCTGCATTCGACCTTTGGGTGCCTAATTTTTCCAAGCTGTGAGGGAGAAAGGCCAGGAACAGCTGGGGGCAGATCAGGACCCAGTTCAAAGACTTGCAAAGCTCAGTGCAGATGCTGAGCATCCTTCCACCACCTTCAGGAGGCTTTTGCTTTCATACCTCTCTCCACACTCAGATAAGCACTCCTGGAGGATGCTGCTGCACATTGCGGGACAAACATAACATAACAGCTTTAATTTCCATCTGAGTTATTAGTTAATATGCAAGAACTAGCATGCTGACATGGGGTTTAAATATAATAAATGCTTATTTCAGAGCAGCAGCCTCCTCCTTTCCCTTCCACCTGCTTCTCCACTCTGTGGTTTAATAGAGCTGCTGGATAGTGGATCTGTCCTGTTTGTGACAGAATTACAATATTTAGTCATTTGGGTGACAAAAGTACAATGGCTTGTTCAGCCAAAGATGTGTTCCCTGTCTGCAGTTTGATGAGTGTCTTGTTCAGCAGCAATGTCAGTGTGAGCAGCACTGTTCTCATGAACAGCAGCTTGTTCTCACTTCTGCTCTGCCTTGCAGCTGGGCAAAGAGCTGGTTTGGGGAATACTTTCAAGCTAAAAATAGCTCAGCAAGACAAAGTGCTCAAAGAACACCCTGATAGGAGGAAGGATGCTCTGTGTCATACCTGTGTTGATCTGTTCAGTTCCCTGCATTGCTTCTGAGGGGACATTGTGGCCTCTGGTGAGTTTTGTCCTCTCAGTAAGTGGATTTCCTATTACAAAAGGGGAGTGGCAGCACTGCCCTAGCACAG
>VZUA01108319.1:0-13420 GCA_013401035.1 Horornis vulcanius
TCTCTCTCTCTCTCATTTCAGAGACCAGAGATATTGGAGTTAGGTCAGAGCTTAAGTTTTGGGCAAGAAATCATCTTTTTCTCTCTTGTCTGTGCACTACCTGATGTTACACCAGCCTGACTGGTGGCCACTCTTCCAATGCAAAAATAACCCATGGTCAGGAACCTGAAAAGTACTTCCAACATGGAAAGGGGCTGACCTGCAGAGGATTCAGGTAAAACTGCAGATCTGCAGGGTCCCTGGAGACATGCACATTCCAGAAGATATCAGAAAGCTCTGGCCATGTGTTGATGGATGCTCCACTTACCCGAATGTGGATCTGCTCTCCCACGGTGGGAGCACTCTCCCTTTTCCTCTTGACAGCCAGCAGGTCAACGAGGGGACGGATGGTCATTCCCTGCAAAGTGACCACCAACACAAAAATCAGCCTTTCCTCACACCTGATTTTCCTGCACTGGAACAAAAGCCACTGGCGTGGGGCTGAGCCACAGCGACCTTGTTCTGGGTTAGAGCAGCCTCTCTCACCTGCCCTGCTTTCCTGGCAGGATAAAACCTGAAAAGCTTCAACAAGACTAACAGTTGTTCTCCCAGGTGTACCCCAAACACTTTGTTTGCTCCTGGTAGGAACCTGTCAACAGGAACTCACAGAGAGGCTTCAGGATGTGGGGAGGAAACCTCTGCTTGCCTCCTCCAGCCTCTCCGAGACCACAAAAAGCCAACCAATAATTCCAAGGTCAAGCCTGTGGTTTGCTTTTGCTTGTGGCCTCCCAGATGGAGAGGGGCTTGAAACAATCCAAGTTCAAATGCCTGAAATGAGGATAATCCCTGAGATTTCTCAGCATGGAGCCTCCGCCAGCAATTGTCTGCTCGCTCCTTAAGCACTGCGTGTCACACACCATTACTCCAGCGATCTTTGATGGCCAGCCAGTGCCTATATTTCCTAATCAAAGCATCCACCTGGTGGGAAGGGTCAAGGAAAAACTTTTAATATCCTTTAAGCCTCGTGGGAGAACTAAAATGCTGCTGTGGTGTGTTTCTTATTCCGGCTTCCGTATGAAATGACTTTTCTAGGACATTTTCACAGCAAAAATGATAGAGTAGTTGATGTTTATGACTTCTGAATGTCACAAATGCTGGCACAGAGGAGTGTTGAGCACATTTTTAATTGCAGAAACAATTAATGTGTCATTTTAATGGCTAATAGCAATAAAAAATGCGTCGCTATTCAGAATCAATAACACAGAACTCACAAATTCCAAAATAACAGATATTACAAAAATTAAGCAGAGACTGTACAATTTGGCCTCTTGCCTTCCTGGATAATCAGCCGCAGTTTTTTCCATTTTAAAGCAGCATTTGGGACTGTTATGGGAATCCCATGTGTCATTCCAGGCCACACATCATTTCACAGCACACCTGCAGGTCCCCTGTGCCTCTCCTCCACCCACCAGGGATAACTCATCCCAGGGAGTGTCTGACAGCTCCATCACAGCTCACACAAGGTTTTCTACCTCCAGAAATCCAGTGGGACAGTGCAGGCATCAAACAACTCCCTCCCCCTTCACAATTGCTACATTTGCCCAGAACTTCATAGCAGAGGTCAGGGGCCAGTAAGTTGAGAGAGTGAACTTCCAACAGTATTTGATTTTAAAACCACACCAAGAGGCAGATCAATGAGGGGGGTTTGTGACATTCCAGACAAGCCCAGAGATCTCCCTGGAGAACTTCCTGATCTATGTGGAGCATATCCAGCCTGCTTGGAAGCACTGAGGACTTAACACCGAGGCTCAGTCAACCTCCTCAAAATGATTTCCAGGCCTACTGTGGGAAGAGCCTTATGCAATCGGGTTAGGAAGGCCAAAAGAGAGCATTTTCCTGGCTTGTGGAATGCACTGATAGAGCCACTGGTGGCCAGGCCTAACTGGTCACAGAGTGGTCATTCCTCTGTGGGACAAGGGTTTCCAGCCAGCAGAGGGAGGATTTCCAAGGGAATCATAGGATGTGGGGGGTTTGAGCTCTGACAAGATGCTTTGCTGGCCCAAACCAACCTAAAAGGGTCCAAATCACCATTGCTTTGGTTTCTGTCCTATTTTAACACAGACACTCCCCACCAAGTCTATACTGAGATCACTGTGAATATAAAGAAAACGTTTTGCATAAAACAAGAACAAAAATGTCCACTATGCACAGAAGTTGTTTCACAGTCAATATTTCTCTTGCCCTTTCCACACACAGTGACCATGAAAGACACTGGGGTGGTGAAAATATTCCCTCCCCAATAATGCATCCATTGATGCGTCTGGCAGCAGCAGCACCACAAACTTGATTTGCAAACCCGGGTTTTTGAAGGGTCTGTTACATTTAGCCACCTTTTCTGTGCTGAGTTCCAGCAATACCTTCCTGCCTCAGGTTTTAAGTAATTTACTGGTTTTTTCCTCCCCCAGTTCTCGTGGTGGCCCCGGCCCTGCAGGTCCCTGGAGCCCAGCACAGCCCCTCTGCAGACTCAATGTTCCCGTGAATGGCTGAGGGTCAGGGGATCTCCCCGGCGACACGGGGACCTGTTTAACTCTCACCCTTCTGCACGGGGATGACATCACCAGCTGAGCTTTGAGGTTACACAAAAGCCCTTTTTCCCGGCCCCGGGAAGGATTTCCCGAAGCCTGGAGCTGCTGCCTTAGAACAACCTTTGTGTGAGGCTCAAGAGCCGCTCTGCATGAGCCTGGGGACCGGGGCTTTTCAATTTCTCACAAACATTTGCATCTTAAAACTCGTCAAACTCCACCTAGGCACATCCCTCCCCCTGGCCTGGCCCCTGCTTTCTCCTTTCAGGCTGAGGCTGTGCCCAGCCCCACTGCCCTGCGGCTCCCAGCTCCGGTCCCATTGGCACAACACACTCTGACCCCTCCTCCACTGCTTTTCCAGCTCAGGATGAGGATTTAGGTGGACGTGGGGAAGTAAAACCAACCCCAGCCCACATCGTCCAAGTGCTCGACACCCACCCGAGGGGTTCAGTCAGGAAAAGCAGAAGGAATTTGCTCTGAGGGTGATGCTCAGCCACGGGGCCACTCGGCAGCTGCCACCACAGGCCACCATCTCCCCAAGGCCCAGAAACTCCTCTGCTCCCTCCATCCAAGGGCAGGAGGAGGGTGGCTCCTGGTCAGCAGCTCCACATGGACCTCATGTCCCTGACCAGGAGCTTGCATGGGGTTTTTCTATTTGAGTCTTCCCCACATCTCCACATCCTACTCCCTTCAGTCCTGTGGAGACCCACTCTTTACTTTTTGAGAGAAACAGCAGGTAGACATCGGCCTTGCTCACATCAGCACCAGACAACACCAATTTTTCCACCACATCCTGCTTCAAACGTGGCCGTGTTTGCCAGACAAACTAAAAACTGTATTTTAGAGAAGCCCTTAGAGACTTGCTGGTGGTCAGAGAAGAGCAGGGAGACATCCAAGACCCTCATCCCACAGAAAGCTGCAAGAATGATTTTACCACTAGATGTCACAGCAATGCTGAGAGCTGCTGCTCCTCCCGAGCCCTGGAGCACCTCAATTCCTCAATTCTGTTGGAGCAGCAGAATTTGCAGCCATGAGGGAGAGGAACCTTCTCCATCAGACTCCTGGAGGGGAGCTAATCCCAAATCTGTGCCCAATAGTGGTTTTACCTGTATGAACACGGTGAAGAGGATGACAACAGTCGTTGCTGCAATGAAGAGTTTTTTCCTGCGGAAGTCAGGCAGCAGGAAAACCAAAGAGAAGCAAATGGCCCCTCGGAGCCCCCCATAGGCAATGATGAACTGGTCCTTACTGGTGATGGTGTTCACGTGAAATCTGTTCACAAAGAAAGTCAGCACAAGAACCCCTGAAAAGCAGGAAGGCAGATTGAGGCACATCAATCAAACAGAACAGTTGGAGAAAACTCATGATCTTCCATCTTCCAGTAAAGCATCATGGAACTGGTTAACACCAACTACGAGGAACTAGCCAGGGCACAAGGGGATATATTCCCAATAGGTCACTGGAGAATTTTTCTTCCAGTCTGATCCAACAAATTGAAATTGCTTTGTCCAGATAAAACTTAATCCCCAACATATTTCTAATTTGAGGGACTACAAATATTGTCTGGCTACAGTCCTGAAATATTATTTATTCTACTTGGTGATAACAAATGACTGAATTGCTGAGGTTAAAAATGCTTTTAAGGCAAATCATCAGCAACAACTTAGCCACAAACTGCCCTCCTATTTGCCAAAGTTTCCAAGCAGTAGCTCGGATGAGTAGCTATATTCCACCTGTGTTAATGTTATTTCTTTCCCTCAGATTTATACTGTACAAATTGAAGGCCACATGAGGTGACACAGCAATTGCTGTGATTTACAGCCATTTGCAAATGAACAAACAGATGCAGAAAGGTACAAAGAGTCAGGCCTTAAATCAGTAGGCCATAATTTTAATACCAATGGAAGTGATAAACGTCCTATTTCCCAAAGATTAACAGGCATTTTGAGAACTGATGGCACCACCTGTCACTGACTTTTGTTAGGAATTAGCTGGAGCCACAGAACTGTTGCTTTTCTAGAGGGTGTTTGTAAAAGAAACAAAAACAGTGCATTTATTATGTACATATCAAACATCTTCCTACACACCTCCAGATAAAAATAGCTGAACTTTGACTGTACATTGGAGGAGTTTGAAGAAAACAAAAAGCTAGGGATGCTTGGGAATAGGGAACTCAGTTAACTGAACCTTGTGACACCTTCCCCATCTCTGGAGTTCTGGAGAATTGGTGCCCTGACCAGCAGATGGGGAAGCACTTGGGAGTCAAGGTTCTTTGCAACATAAAAAATAAATAAAACCAAGCCTCCCTCAGATCACATCCACCCCTACTCTACAGCTCAGGCAGTGCCAATGATTTAAAGGAACAAAATTTACTTGAGCTGATATCTTGGCCTTTGTCTTAATTTAATCCTTCCTCATAAATTATTATTAGCATTCCCTAAACTAATTCAAGGCCAGTTTGCTCCAAGTGATGACATACAATTAATCACTCTGAGCAGAATGTATTTTCTCCTGCAGACACCTTGGGAAAGAGCAGGAGGAAATCTCCCCAGGGCTTGGATATCAGCAAAGCCCCAGTGCTGCCATGCAAGGGCTCTATTTTCCTTTTTAGATGATCTTCTTCATACCAAAGGAATTCCTCAGATTTCAGCAGAATCATTTCTCAAATATTTAAAGCACTGAGAGTGTTCTGTGAAGGACTGGGGTACAGTTTACACACCAGTCCCTGCACTGCCCACCTAAAAAGCCCCATTTCCTGGGAGGAAATGTGGGGGCACCTCCCTTTTTTGGATCGGCGCCTTAAGCACCTCCAGAATCCTAGAATCCTGGAATTGTAAGGATCAGAAAAGCCCTCCAAGATTATCAAGTCCAACCACTCCTTCAGCACTGCCACCACTCACCCACATCCCCAAGTGCCACAACCACATGTTTTCTGAACAGTTCCAGGGCTGTTTTCTCCACCACTGCCCTGGGCAGCCCATTCCAATGTTTGCCAACCCTTCCCATGAAGAAATTTTCTCTCCTAACTAATTATTAATTAATTATTATTTCATTATTAATCAATCCAGAGCTGCTGGATGGCTCTGAGCAGGCCAAGGTCTGATCTCAACCACCATCTCCAAAGCAGGAGTTTCCCAGTCCAGCTTGGTGCAGCCCCTTCCCAGTTCTCACCCTCCCAGCTCCCCAACAGCTTCCCAGGAAGGTGCTGCAGAGCAGGAACACCCTGTTCAGGACCACTCAGACAATTTCCAGCCCTGGTTTGTGTGTTCTTATTTAATTCCAGGGAGATTTTGACTGGAAAATGGTGGCTGCAGCCTGAGCCCTTCCCTAATAATGTGCTGCATAATTTAACCTCTTCTCAGAAGTGCTGTGCTTAGGGAGATTTTTGGGGTGCTTTTGCAGCACTGTTCCATTTTTATATCTTGCAATGACGAATTTTTGAACTAAAAAAAAAATCAAACTCACTGAGAACTCCTTTTATCTGAGCAAATGATTTAAGAGAAACCACTTAATGGTAATAAAACACTTGAATGTACAAAAAACTGACTAATGAGCACATTTCCAAGTACGGTGCACAGTTATTAAAACAAACTTTGGCATGTCCTAACAGCTAATAAACCCCATTCTGCTCTGTCTTGCTAATCATGGCTTAACCTATTTAAACAATTTCTTGAAGTGTCTGTCAAATTTGACTGCTTGACTCACTGGTTTGTAAACATAAATCCTGTTGAATGTTTTTAAGCTCTCGGGTTCTTTGCCAAAAATGCATGCTGTTATTTTCATAAATATCGTTAATATATAAAAAATACCCATAACTGAGGCACTCTGCAGTCATTAGGTGCCAAACACTGTAAGAGGAATGGAGGTCCAGCCTCTCCCAACACAGAATCAGCACAAGATGCAGCTGAGGAGAATGGAAACACATCTGTTTTCTGGTCATTTTCAATGAATGAAAATGGGGTCCCAGGGAATTCTGGAACCAGAACTTGGGCTTTCATGGTAATTGTGGCTAAAGAAACTGCAGAGATCAGTTATCAGTATTTTCCTGCCTTGCTCTTCATTTATCACCAAGCCTTGGTCTCTTCATTGTTGTGAGGTTGGTCACACACCCTGGCAGGTTTTCCAGGGATGCTGTAGACTCTCCATGCTTGGAGATAACCAAAAGCCATCTGGGACACAGTCTTGCCTGCCTGACCCTGCTCAGGCAGGTTGTTGGACCACATGATCTCCACAGGCCTCTGCCAACCTTAGCTATTCCCCAATTCTGCCACTTTCAACCCTGATCTGAAATTCTGGAGTAGGAGCATCCTCACAGTTTAGGTGCCAAATCTTGTCTATTCAGGACAGCTACTGGAATGTTCCTCCAGTTTCCCAGTGAAGGATGCTGCTGTACGTGAGCTTGTTATGAATTAAATCCCTTAAACTGCCACAATTCAGAATATGAGGTCAGAGGATTTTCAAGGATCTCTCATCCCAAGGTATGTACCTACAGATTCCCTCCTGTTGGGAGAATATCAAGGGACTAAAAAAACTGAAATGGAAGAAGAAATTCCAAAGTGGCAATGAAGGAGGGTAAAGGAAGATCATAGCAAAAAAGAGACATTGATAAAATAGATCTAATGAGAGCTTCTATCCAGCACCAGAGAGCACACAGAGCAGGGAAGAACTCCAGCAAAATGCAAGATTTGGAATTGAGTAAGATAGAGGAGCAGGAAGCATTTTCTGGATGTCCCAGTCCAGTCCTAGCATTCCCATCTGGAATAATCACACTGCAGAGCAAGCAGGAAAGGATGATGGAGGGGCAGAGCACCCTCTCACCTAATGGAATCTCATTCCTCATTCCCATAAACAATAACACACACGAAAAAAATCAAGATCTACAATTTCCCCTACCAAGTGCCCTCCAAATGAGACAGAAAATAACTGTGAAGCAAATGTAGGGCCAGTTCCACTCGTGGTTCTCCCCGATGGTGGAAACTCCGAGGAAGATGAAGATGAGGGTGTCGCTCACACTGCTCCACATCTTCATGAAGTACTTGACTGTGGTGTGGGACTTGAGGGAGATGTTGGCCTCCACATAACGCTTCATGCCCATGGCACAGGAAATGATGCTGAGGAAGTGAAAAATGAACAATGGGAAAAGGAACAACGTGTTTTTCTACTTCAACACAGAAAATCAATATATCAGTTATAAAAAAGGTGGGTTTCATCAAGTCTTGGGTGCTCGCAGACATTTCATTGAGGGCTGGTGCACTTCCTACATCAAGCCAAGAGTATCAGATCCACTAGGATAATAAAATACTTCATAGGTTGCCCAAACTGTCCAAATCTGGATTTTAACAGATGAATAATTCATCACCTGTTGCATTTTATCAGAGCAAAAAGCAGCACCTCCAACGAACACCCAGCTCTCACCATCCCCACACACTGTTTCCACTTCTTTAACTTTGCCAAACTCTGACCTTGCAATTGCATGGCAATTTTTCATGGATAATTGGTTCTTCAAGTTTCAGGGAACATGGCATTTGCCTAATTCATCAGCTTTTCAAATCAATACATTTTCAGGCCAGCAATCCTAGGAGGTCAAAACAATTGAGCACTCGAAGCACTGAAGCTCCATTCTTTATATTCTAATCTGGAGCAAAAGATTTTTGTTCTAAATATTGCAGCAGGAATAGAAAAGGGGCTTTAAATTTCCAAGATCTGACTTCCACTGTCGTTTGGTAAGGCCATCCATATTTTTATTGCACTGAATACCACTTCCACAGGGAACATCACAATGTTGGACCACAGAAAAGCCAACAGAGAAGCAAATCCTTGGCTTGTCTGTGACTCTGGGTGTGACCTGGCCACACCTGCTGTGACCAGGAGAGGTAAGTGACCCAAACAAAGGTGTTGAGAGAGGTGGTGGCTGACCCAGAACAATCAACTAAGAGCTGCTCAGAGAACTGCCAGGCAATTACTGCTTTGCACTGAAAATACCCTGTTTAACCTCAGAATTTCACTAACATTTCACATTGTTTTGAAGACACAAACATTTGGGTCTGTTTGAATTTAAAACTGGGCTTTAGGGAGAGGATCTGTGGTGAAAGCAGAGAATAGGAAAGGTCAGAATCAGGAAAATCACAATGCTTTTGCTGAGGAATGAGATCTTCTGTTGTCCAGCAGCAGGAGATCAAGATTCAAGTCCCTTTCTCACCAAATGTTTGAGTTCACGTCTTCCATCTCCTAAGAAAATGTACCAGTACATAAAAAATATTCTAATACAGGCCTGGTTTAATTTATCCTTTTTTAGGTCTGACCTGCTTTGCCAGAAATACTAACAGGGATTGAACCACAGAGTGAAAAAAAAAAAAAAATTCTTCAGTTTCTGCGTCTGCCTCAAAAAATAGCGGGGAATATAGTTAAAGTTAAAAACTAAGAAATCTAAGAAATCCAAGTATTTATGGGCAAGTAACTTCTAGAACTGTGGTTTGGGAATGATTATTGGACAACGGACATGGGATCACAGCAGGGTCACAGAAAGGGAATAAACTTGGCCTGTCCTAGCTAAAGATGCACATTACCACCAAGGCAAGGGCCAGGAGAAAAGAAAGAGAATAAGAAAGGAAAAAAATCAAACTAAACCCCATTTGCAGAACAGTTTCACAGACTGAGCTGTATTTAGATTTATTTTTTTTTCTTTTGACTATGTAGAACTGATTTTTTTTGGCAATCAAATTATTTTTCAAAGACACAAACTGCCAAAAGCTGCTTCTTATAATATAGTATTCCCTGGCCACAACAGAATGAATTGTTTGAACTCCAGATCTATAAGTGGCATTTATAATTTGGCAATTGGAAGGGCACAGTGCAGGAATCAGCTGCCTTTGCCATTGTTTTGCTTTAGAAAAAAATGCATTATTCAAAAGAACAGAAAATGGGTTCCATAATGGGTACAGCAGATTGTGATTGATAGAAGGAGACACCATTAGGATTGAATGTTTTCTCCTCCATGATGATTATGCAGCATATTTATTTCACTGTTCTGTCTTGCACTCCTATAAATAGGTTTTTCCTACCTATTCCCAGAGCTGGAATTGTTTTCAGTAACACTCAAATATTGCTCCTATTAACCAGGCGAGGAAACAAAATCTTCAAGACACAGGAATGGTTTATATCCAAAGCAACATCATTAGATTTAAAACAGATCTCCCAGATACTTCTGTGCTGAGCTGGGAGCCCACTTCATTTTTTTATTTTCTTTTTATCTTCATTCTCATTCAGCTGCACAGTTGTTTACATTGCAGCTGCTGATGCAGGGTAGGTGCATTTTGGTGTCTTTGGGGAATATTTAATGGTTGTGACCCTCAGCACCAGCTGACTCTGTTTGGGTAGGAGAACCACACTCGATAGATACCAGCCCATAGAACCCAGGAGGGCAGGATCCCTCTAGTTTTCCTCTCTCTCTCTTCTTTCCAAGGTAAGATTTTTGTGAACACTGGGGTCTTTCTGATCTGCTCTGACAGTGAGATGTCCAACAAGGTAAGCACAAAACTTAGTCTCTTAAATCTGAAGGATCTGGCCCAAAATTATTCATTTTATTGAAAGAGCTACCCCGTTAAAAGAAAGTTAAATTAACTGAATGATCTCTGACAGCTTTAGCTGAAATTGGCCAGCAGATTCCCAGTGTTACTGGAGGCAGAAGTGTTGGTTGACACCTGAGGCCAGACATGAGCTGTGTCTGAGCTTCTGGAGCCAAGTCAGAATCTCCAAAGCAGAGGTTTCCATTAGAATCCTCTGCTCCCAAAAAGCAGAAATGTTTCAGTCTTCAGTTCCCATCCCATCACTTGCTGCTCTGTCATTCCAAGAGCTGCCAGGCAGGACATGCAGATGGGGAAGGGGATGTGAGAATAGATGTGCTGCAAACCAAGACCAAACCTTTCCAAGGTGCTAACTAAATCCTCCTTGTAACCCTTCCCATGTTGGTTTTGACTGGGCCATGTGGAAAATAACAAAATAAGCTAAGAAACTACTTCTGACTCTGCCAAACCTACCAGACTTCTCACTGTTGGAACATCCAGCCTTTCCAAACAAAAACCATGGAGTTCAAACAAACATTCCTCAATAACCTACATAAACCCACCATCAGCCATCAATATGCAATTTGGGAAACAGAGTGACAGCTGGAGAGGGCCCTGCACCTCGTCATACACAGATTTCCAAATTTTAAAATGTTTTTGGGTATTTTCCAGCGAACACAGGCAGGAAGTTTTCCTGGAGAGAGGAGCTGCCAGGCCTCACTTACGCCACGATGCCAGAGAGGTGGAACATCTCTGCAGTGAGGTAGGACAGGTAGCTGTAGAGGAACACGAAGAGGGGCTCGATGACGCGGATGTCCTTGGTGAAGCGCGTGGTGAAGGCAGCGGTGAACCCAAAACTCAGCCCCACTAAAACTCCTCCCAGCCCAACCACGAAGAATTTTCCAACTCCAGCAAAAACATCCACGCTTTTGATGGTCGGCATCTCACAGAAAGAGCGAAAGAGCTTGTAGAGCACCTTGGGGAGGGGGAAAGGAAAGAGGGAAGCAGCTGTTAACTGGATGTTCACCAGACATGGTCACGACACCAAATGCACTGCTGGGATTTCTGCCAGTGCAGCATCACCTCCTGCCCAGGAGGTCTGGCTACAACCAGGAGACTGCTGTGGCCCTCACAGACATTTCTGTCCCCAAACACAGTCAAAGAGAAACCTGAAAACTTCTAAGTCCAATTGAATGCTGCCCAGGACCTCAGGCTGGAGAACTGGACCTGCTAGAAGGGATTGTTGATGCCTTTTCCCTCAATAAATCACAGAATCACTGAGGTTGGAAAAGCCCTCCAAAATCATCAAGTCCAACCATTAACCCCACACTGCCATGTTCACCACTAAATCATGTCCCCAAGTGCCACATCCACACAGTTTTTAAACACTTGCAGGTGTGCTGACTCCATCTCTTCCTGGGACAGCCTGTGCCAATGCTTGAGTGCCTTTTCCATGAAGAAATTTTCCCTTATAGCCAATCTAAACCTCCCCTGGTGACACTTGAAACCATTTCCTCTCATCCTGTTGCTTGTTCCCTGGGAGAAAAGATCAACCCCCACCTGGCTATGACCTCATTTCAAGGAGCAGCAGAGGGAATAAAGTCTTCCCTGAGCCTCCTTTCCTGCAGGCTGAGATCTCCCATCCCATCACCATCCTCTGCAGGTTAAATACCCCAGTTCAGGCCTGTCCTTACCACGGTCACGGCATCGTTGAGGAGCGATTCCCCGAAAACCAGGATGTGCAGCTTCTCGTTGACATGGATCTCCTCGAAGACAGCCAGCACGGCCACGGGGTCCACGGCGGCGATGAGGCTGCCGAACAGGAGGTTGTGCAGCAGGGACACGTCCTGCAGCCGGAAGGCTTTCACCTGGCAGATCCCATACAGGGAAAAGCCGATCCCAAACACGTTCCAGATGGTCCCCACCACCGCGTAGAGCAGGATGGTGCCGATGTTCTCAAAAAAGGGGCGGCTGGGCATGAAGTAGCCGGCGTCCAGCACGATGGGGGGTAGGAGGTAGAGGAAAAAGATGTCGCTGTCCATCACTGGTGGTGACCTATCATTTAATCCATAGATGATTCCCCCCATGATGAGTCCCACAAATATCAACAAACAGCTTTCGGGAACGACGGAAGGCAGCTTGTTGTAGAGATGGAACCCTGGAGGGCACGGAGAGATAAAGCTGGTGTTATCTCACCACCCCTCAGAAGGTTCCCACTCTCCCACTGTCAGCAGGCTACACCTCGGAGTCGCACAAATAAATTCACACAGTGAGGGTGAAGTTGATCAGATGTTGGTTAGAAAATCTAAAAATCACTGAAAATACCAAACTTTCTCAAATTACTGTCTGTTCAGACCTCGTTTCACAATAGCATAAGGTTAGAGAGATATATTGAGGTAATAAACAGAAAAGCAATATTCTGCATAAATTAAACAGTATTTGGAACTATGAATTATGTAATCTAGTCAGCAGCCCATCTTCAGCATTAACAGAAATAGCAACTTCCAATTTTGAACACAATCCAGATTCTATACACTAAAATAAAAAAAAAAAAATCATAAAAAGCATTCCAATTAATTATAAAAAGGTCCACTTTTAACAGTATTTATTCATTAGCATTTAAAGCTAAAAAGCTAAAAAATGTCCAACCAAGCTGGTCTTGTCCAATGCCCAAGACTAGAACCACCACAATTACAAAGTGAGGTATCGAAAGAAAAAGTCATTGAAACAAACCTAATTAGAATAAGAATAGTAATTTTAAAAAAAATCTCTGATCATTATTATATCTTCATGCATGTGACTAGAATTAGGGTCTCATTATGTAACATGAAATTAGTCAGACAAAATGACCCTTTCCATCTGAAAAATTCTGATCAAACCAAATCTTAGAGACTTCTCCATTCTGAGGAAAAGAAATACAAGAAAAAAATGCTGCAAAATAACTTTTATAGCAGTAATTTAACAAAATTGAAGACATAAAAATAAAAATATTTATATATAATTTTCACTTTCCTGTCCCCAGTTTTTCAGAGGAAAATATAAAAAGATCAGATACTTTGCATAACTTAAAGCTTTCTTAGATGACCTTGCACAGACAATCAATGCACAGAAATTTTATTTTAGGCTGTGTAACACCCTGGACATGGATGGAATTATTCCTTGCCCAGACACAGGGCACTCTTAGAAGAATAAGGAACCTTCATTTTAAGATGAAGATATCAGTGGATCACCTGCACAGAGCGTGGCTGGCAAGGAAATCAAGATGAACACACACCTTGGTGTGTCCTGCAGTCAAAT
>VZUA01108345.1:0-38977 GCA_013401035.1 Horornis vulcanius
CCCTCCACACAGCCAGCTTCCCATTGGCTGCTCCCTGGAATAGTACAAACCCAGAGCAGCTCACTACTGGCTACTAGAAGAGGAGCCTGGTAATCCTGAATCATGCCACAGCTCTTGCCTTTCCTTTCTAAAATGCTGGGAAATCACAAACCCCACTTGGCCCAACAAAGACTCAGCTGGATTTGCCCTACAGAACTTTCAGCAAGACACCCTGGGACACCCCCATCTGAAAGGGAGGACAAGGAGATGGGGCTGAGGGTCAGCTGGCATCCTGCCTTGGGCACTTCTCAAGAGTGAACTACTCTGGCCAGAAGCCGGAATGTCAGGAGCCTTCACACAGGCAGTGGGATGTGTTGGGAAACCTAACGGCTGATACTGTATTTACTGGAGTCACATTACTTTGAAACATAAACCAAGAGGACCAAACCAATATTTGAAAAGCGGGGGGAAAAAAGCACACATTCCTCCTCCCAGTGGTGCCTGGAAGAGGAGCTGCCAGCATTTCTGCCCCTGCCAGCTGCCACTCAGAAAGCGTAGCGCGTGCGGATGTCTTCCAGCTTCTTGGACACCTCGGGTGGGGTCCGGTCCAGCTCCTCGGCCACATTCTTCTGTTTGTTAGGCTCCATGGAGTTGAACTGCTCACACAGGTCCCCATCAATCACGTTCTGGAGGGGCAAGGAGGAGAGAACTGAATCGAAACCACACAGAGGCACTGAACCCTGCCTAAACAGGGTAAAATGGCCACAAACAGTTTGTTCCCAGGAGTTTCTTAATCCTGTCCTGGAAACAAGACCATGCTTGGTGACCTCATCAGCTGAATAGCAGCAGTTAGCATCACATTAATTACTGGCCAGCTTGATTAACGAAACAGAAACCCAGAAGGCCTGGGTGCAGCTGAAGAATCACACAAGGGAAAGGAAGAGAGATCCGCCTGGATCTGAGCCCTGCACTGGGAAGGCTGGGGGAGGCTGTGAGTGATGACAAAGGCAGCTTCAATCAAATGGGAGCAATCGTTGAGGCTGTGTCTGCTGCAAATCAGCCCCAAGCTCATTGAGACCACCACCACCACCCTGTGCACCTAGAAAGCTTCATCTGCTGAGACAGTGTTCTGACTCCACACTCATAACTGTGGTAGTAGCTACCACTAGGATCTATCTGGTCAGAGCATTCAGCAGTTCACAGCTTCAAACAGTTCCTCAAAAGCAGAAATAGGCAGGAACAGCTGTTTCTGACCTTAGATTTCCCTTTCCAGTGGTGGTGGAAAAAACATAACCCAGGGCAGCACTCAGTTTGACCCACCACACCAACAGCTATGTAATGCTGCTTCTCCTGGTAGAAAATGGGGATGCTGTGGGAAGTGGAAAAGTGCAGCTACAGCACCTCTGGGCTCAGGTCTTAGGACCAGCCCTCAGGAGACTCATTAAAAGAGCTATGAAACCAAAACAGACATGTTTTAAGTGCTAAGTACCGTTCTCATTACAGTGAGCTCAAGAGCCAGCTGCTACAGGCACTACACAAGCCATTACTGACAGTAGTTCAGTTCTCCCCACTGAACACCACCAACCTTCAAGACAATAACTCTGCCTTGCTCCTGCCAGCCTCAAAGCAGCTCTGTGCCCCAAAGCAACTCTCTGGCTCCTGTGAGCAGGTGATTCCACATGCTCAGGGCTTACCTTCACCGGGAAGTAGTAGGAGCGGAAACTGAGATGGTCTCGCCCACAGAGAGGAGGGTGCTCAGACCGTAAGTGCATTTCCACATGCTGGAAGAAGTCGTGATCCTGGGGAGACAAAGAATTGGTAAGAGAACAGTTTGGTACCATCAGCACTGCCAGCAAGGCAAGACAACACCCATCAGAAGGTGCTCCTGCACTAGCTGAAACACTGTCATTACATGGCCATTTGGGATAGGATGAGATGATCTTTAAATGTCCTATCTAATCCAAACATTCTGTGATTAACAGACTCTGCCAGAGCAGCCAAAGTCATGGCTACTCCCTCATCACTTCCACTTGGGAAGCACCCACAGCAGAGCTAAGCAGCCCCCCCGGTCAGGATCAGCCTCCCAGGAAATGAGGCAGCTGTGCAGCACCGAGCTGCAGCTCCAACAGAGAATGTCTTGCCATCCACTGCTCCACAAGGCCACAGCAAACAGAGAACAGAGTACCATCCTCGGGACTTGAAACATCACTGCCTGATCAACAGTTCACAGGCTACACAAAGCATGCCAAAGGACTCCTCCCTCCTCAGACATTGAATCACCCAAAGCTCCTTGAAAGCACAAACAGATTCAGAACAACAGTGCAACAAGGAATGCTTTCAACTCTTTATAGAACCAATGCAGGACTCAGCAAACTCCTTCTCTTCCCTTCTGCACTGGAGCCACAGGCTCTTCCCATAGCTCAGGCTTTCAGCCCCTGTGGAGCCCTCCAGGGAATGCATCACATTTAATATACTGGCTGCGGATGGGTGCACAAAAAGCAGCAAGACTGCAGCCTGATGCTGGGCTTGCTTACCTCATGGGAAGTAAAAGGGACCAAGATTCCTATCCCCCCTGACAGGGTGGTATAAACAAGAGATTCAGAGCCTCCTGGAATCAGTGTGGTCTTCTGCAAGGAAAGCACCGTTTCTCCCACGTGATAATTCATAATCACTTCAGCCTGAAAGGCAAGCACAGAAGCATGTTTTTCCTTTAGTTGATATAAAAGCATCAAAGGGCTTGAGAGAGGAAAGCAGAATAAATTCAGCCAACTGCTAGTTCTGAAATGCCTTTCTAGAGAGGAAGTGCCTTCCACCTGTGACCAGATGGCAAAACTCAGCTGGACAAACGGATGCAAGTAATGAGAGAAAGCAGCAAAAGAAAATGAGCTGCTTCCATCAAACACACCAAACAGGCTTCAGCTGTGATTTCAGAAATTTGGCTTGCAGCAACAGTGTAAACAGATCACCCACAGCACATCAGATTGTATAGAAGCAGAATTGCCAATGTATCTCCTGGACAGCACTGCAAAGGCCTTCACAGAAAAGCAGTGCATTCTTTTCCTACAATAACCATGTGCTTCCCACAAAGTATTACCTTCTGTGATGCTCCATTAAGCAGGCCCCTGTCCCAGAGAGCTTTGTTGCCTGTGGGATCCTCATCTACCTCATCATTGGTGTTGGGAGGCAATCTCACCTATGTTGAAAGAGGAAGGAAGAATCAGCAAGCCGCAGAGAAGCAGCACATTATCACTGGAGAACCCTTGTGCTGTCTGAAAGACTGCTTTTGTGGACTCTGCAAGAACCACTTTACACTTATAGCAGAATCATCCAGGTGCCTCTCCAAAACAGCCTTCACAGTTATACAGCAACTGTGGTACCAAGACCAATAGCCCATCACTCAGAAACACAGGCAGAGCCTCACAACCAGCCTCTGCCTGGTCTGGCACTCGCAGACCACCCTGGGAGGTATGGTCAAACTGATCTGAAGGTGGTTTCCACTAAGGAAACAGTTTGATGGATGTGGGGCATGAAAACTCGAGAGGACTGATTTGTGTGTGTTGACCAAATCCTGCAGGCACAGCATCTGACACTTGCTGAACTCTGCACTCCAAAGCACCCGAGCACGCTTCCGAAAGAGATCAAAGCTCTGCCAGAAAGACCATCTATTCTTTCCTCCTCCCTTGCTGAAATCCAGCCAAGTGGGGAAGTGTTGGCTGACAAAGCCAACTGTGAAGAGGAAGTGACAGAGAAAGCTAAATGCCAGCGATGAGGTTTACTCAGAAAAAGTAAGAGTGATAACCCTGACTCAAGTTCTCATGGGCCCTTTCACAGCAACAAGCTTCTTTTCAAGGCTTATTGACACTAAGTTTTGAGGCAATATAAACATGAATTACTGGACACCTCAGAAATATGTTTATGACTTGCTGATGCTTTAAATTATTTGCTTCATTTAACAAACAGATAAACTGCAGCCCACTATGATGACAGAGTCACCCCATGAAAACAAGTCAATGGTACAGGGCGTTGTCTCCAGCTAATGACAGATTCTCATTCTTTTAAGATAAATCATGGATGTTTTAAGGGAAATTATGTCCAAAAAGCCCCGACTTTAGCAAGGCACACTCACCACACAGATGTTACCAAACTTGTCTGCTCCAGCCACAGTGTCATAATCCAGGAGCGTTGCTGTAGTCACCCACCGGGGATAAGTGTCATCAGCAAAGATAATGAGCTGGTTCTCATTCCTTTTGTAACGCACCCAGATGAAACTCTCCTGAACGTCTGAGACAATCACTCTGTGCCCAATCGTTTGGATCCCACAGATGTAGTTGGCAATGTGCTTTTGAGAGAGAAAGGACAATACCTGAGTGCTTCTAACAGGCAAGCATAACCCTACTCCAGCTGAAACATAATTTTCCCCTGTGAACTACAGCTCATTCCCTACTTCCCATCATTTCCTCCAAAACTACCCCTCATTTCTGCCATACTATAGCTCCACTCTAAATACACCATCAACACAGGGTAACCTAACATGCACCACATGGCATTCACAGCCTTCCCTGTATGAGCACTGTCCAGAAAAGAAGTGCTGCTGCTGATCCCATGATTGGAGATGCTAGGATATCCCTACAAGCAGGCATTGCTTCCATGTCTCCTCACTATGTGGTCATGGAAGGCCCAAGAAGGAAAGCTTCATTTTTTCATGTGAGTCATGTTTTAGGGGAATAAAAAAACCTAACAAAACCATACAAGAACAACAAAAAAAAAAGTTCCCCTACAAGTTCCCAGTCTGTTAGCTCGCTGGAGTTCTTTTGTGCAGTAATGAGCTACTGGCACAGGCTCTGCAGCCTGCACGAGAGAGGGAGGAGCAGGCAATTAAGAGTTAGAAAATCATGCTCTGCAATTCCTTTTCCTAAAGTACCAGAGATGCTCAGCAAGAAGAACCATCTACTACAAGGAGAAAATCCCTTTTCAACATTCTGGGCATCTGACAAGGTGGTCATATGCACCCTCCAGCTTCTGATCACCCAAGCTAATGAAGCATTTCCAGTGATGATCTTCTTTCTCGCTAAAACCTCTCACATTTGCAGCAGCCAAAGGAACAGTCTATACAGACCCCTGCACACAGTAACAGCCTGCACTGAGCAGGGACAAAAAGGAACTGGCAACACCACTGTCAGAATGGTGTTAAAAAATGGTGTGTGTGCATGGGATGCAGAGGGGGAGCACAACAGCCCAGGCTAGTGCAGCACTACTCTGGATAGATGCACCCGGCAAGGCAAACACACAGCTCTGCTGACCAAATAAAAAGACACACTTGGGCTGGAGTAGCAGCTAAACCTCTTGTTTCACTCCTGCTGCAAAGTACCACTCATTCCAAATTGACAGCTCTGGTCAGTAACAGAAGGCAGTACCTTATTCTCACATTTCCGAAGCAGTTTCTTCTTGCCCAGGTCATACACACGCAGGAGCTTTCCAACTCCAATTAAGACTCGGCCTTGGAACGGAGCAATTGCTGCAGGGACCTCCTCCACAGGAGTCTAGAGAGAGAAGAGGAAGATTGTGAAATCCTCATAAAGAGAGCTAAGGTTACATAAACCTTCACACCAGATTCAGCTAATGGTATGGCCTGTACCAAGGCTACCAGTGTAAAAGGCTAATAAGACTCTTTTTCCTCAGAAGAGGCAACAGGTCAGTCCTTTGCAGGACTTTTGACAGCAGCACAAGTCACACACAGAGTTAAGAGAGTCATGGGCACTCACATACATCACACTGCTGGCAGTGTACCTTAACTGAAGCATAGGACTTCTGTAAGAACCCCATACTGGGCAGGCAGCAAAAGAAGACAAGGATATGGTTGCCTCAGTTTTTAGTTTTGGCTTAAATCCAACAGAAAAACTTTAGACTTTGCGTAAATCTATCCAGACTGTTTTCAAGCAAGGTATGAACGTAATTCAGTCATCTGACACTGCCACCAAATAAATTGTTAAATATGAACAACTACAGTGTGTCCGCAATTTTAGTAACTCAGACAGGGTTACTGTCTGAAAAATCTGCCACCACTAATCAATCCAAAATGATCAGCCACAGCAAAGGGGAACATGTAGAGACCTTCCAGTTACAGCATTCCTAGCTTGGCTGCACAGGCTAAGAGAAGTTTATTTCACAACTTCAGCTCCGTCCACTTCCCAGTGGGTGTTCAGTGGCACCAGAAAAGGCCGTGGTCCAGTACAGAACCCACTCCCTGCATCAGGACTCTAGGAAGTGAGTAAGCCACAACATTCCTTTCTATGTGTTCATCTGTTCAAATCTCAGCCATGCTGGAAGCATGTGGGAAGAACAGTCATTTTTCTCCTGAAACCTTTGCTGAAGCCCCCGAGACCTATCAAACAAGTTGGTCACTAATCATTTCTACACACAATCAAACAGCATCCAAGGAAGATGACGGCTCACACCAGCTGCACATGGTCAGCCAAGGACTGATAGTCTTAGCACCAGGGTTCAAGTAACCCAAGTATGAATTTGCTCTGTAAACAAGTGCTTAAGCAGCTCTCTGAGCTCATATTCCAGCAAGCAAACAGAGCCATTTCCCTCCCCTCCCTAACAGGGGCATGAAAAACACTGCTCCTTTCCAATTTACCCAATTAGATGGGTANGGGTAAAACTGGGACTCTCAAGAGATCTGTGTTCAATCCTCAGCTCTGCAAAAGATGTACCAAACGATTTTGTAGGAGGCAGCTAATTTTCTCCAAGGCTGCTTCCAGGGTGTAACACCAGCATGATAATCTTGCCCAGGATGCACTAAGTACTATAATAATAATACTATAATATATATATATACTATATATATATAAAATAATATAATAATAATACTATAATCACTGCAGCCCTCAAGCAAGTAAGAGCTACTCCAACACTCAGCCTGGAAATGACCCCATCACTCCCCTCACCTTGTGCAGGAACTCCAGCTTTTCACCACTATTCACCAGCTTGTATGTGTAGACAAACCCCCCAGCAACTGAGCGTGGGTTCAGAATCAGGTCCTTGGCGACTCCCACCAGCACGTACCACTCATCCCCAGTGTTGGAGAAGCGGCACACAGCCACGCTGGAAACAGGACACACCAGGACATCAGTGTCATCACCACAGTAAGGCTGCACACCCAGACTGCATTCCCTACTGCACAACCTGCACCTCTGCTCAGCAGAGATTTGAGAGTCCAACCACTGAACATTGACATTTTCTTTTAAGAGGTCATTTTTCCTCCTTGTATAAATGTTTAACAAGTTTGTTCATTCTTCTGTACTCTCCACCATATGTGTTCCAGCTGTCACATATGCCCAAAGCGTTTTATGTTTTCACAATGCCCAGTGTTACTTTGCACTTTCACAGGCTGGACACTGCCTAGAGATGTGCAAAACTCTACCAGAAGCTGTTTTTCAAAGGCTGTTCCCATTGGGACACACACAAATAACTTTCCTCATCTTCCAGTGTTATTTCCTGCTCAGTAAATAGCTCAGGCAGGTTGGAAATGGCAGGTCAGCCTTTTGGACTAACATGACCTAACTCTACTTCACCTGCTGAGGCACTTGCTATTCTTCATGGTTATTGTGTTGGTTTTCCCCACCAATCCTCTAACACTTCCCTTTCCATTTAATCTATCTTCAGTTTATCTGGATGAGAAGGAAAAGAGATAACAGCACATTCTCTTGTTCCTAACTCTCTTATCTGTCCTTTACACCCCTGTGTTGTTCTTTAGGCACTGGGGTCCAGCAACCACATTTGGAGCACCACCAGCTCTTAATGCCACACACAGAAAAAATCAGGGTTGGAAGGAAACACAAGACAAATCACTTCTGGAATTTCAAGCGAGTCTCTTGATAACATGTTTCATCTGGACTTCAGCTCAGTAACAGATAAGCAAAATGATAAAAACACCTAAGACTCATCACAAGCAGGGACTCCTCCTGCTGCATCTGGCAATGCTTCTTACCTGAAAGCAGCTTCATTCTGCTCCAGCTGGACCAAATCTAATGTATTTCCCTGGATGGGGTTCATCACTCTGATAACAGAGGCCCACTGACCATTCCCTGCCTTGGGAGCACCGAAGATGGACTCAGGAAGATTCTCGTTCAGAAAGGCTGCAGCCATCTCTGCAGCCAGCTCCCTCTCATCCTCACCTGCAGCCTCCACCATTTCCTATGGTATTAAAAGACAGGAGAAAAGAACAGCTCAGTGATTTCCTTTCCCAGCATGCTGATGCTCTGCATAGAATACAACCTCCCTATTTTGCCTGAGCCCAGGTATTCTGGGGCAAGGTGCTGCCTGTGAAGACATAAAACACATCAAGTCCCAAAGCTTCCACCCACCCTGAGCTTATTCCCCAGGGAGCCTCTACAGCTCAGAGCTGTGTCAGCTCTGCCCTGCCCAAGGGACAGCTGTCTGGGAAGCTGTTTCTCCAAATCAACAACCCTGGAAACAATCCTGAGAAGAAAATAAACAACTCACTGAAATGCAAGCATCCTCAACCAACCACAGAAACCCCACAGAATGGTGTTACACAAGCAGGACTGTCCTCCGCTAGGGTAGTTCTTAAAATATGCCCTAGCAACAAAGGAAGGAACACTGGGAAGTGGCGCATTCTGCTGAAATCTGTGTTTTGAGGCAGATGTCCACTCCTCTTCCAGCTCCAGCATTCACACAGGGTGGAAAGTCTTGCAGGTAATGGCAGCTGGTAACCACGAGCAGGGAGCACTTCCAGCTGCAGAAGTCCCTCTGGGGACCAGATGGGTGTACCTGTCCCCCACCCCAATTACCTCAGCCATTTGCTGCTTTCTCTGTGCCTTGGTGGCCTCAGTGTAAGCATTGTGGTCTGTCTCAATGATGATCAGGTTGTTGCTCTCTGGGTGAATGACAAATTTTCGGGGTGTGTACTGCAATGGGAAGGCAACCTGGTTGAAGACTGCTCCCAGCTTCTCCAGTGCCAAAATCCTGGGGGACAAAGAGAAGACATGTGTGGAACACGGTCTGAAACTGCTGTCCAAGAGAACGAAACTGGAACACAACTTTTTCTTTGTGAAACTGGCTAGTGCTAGAGAGGAGCAGCATCTTCCTCAGGTCAGACAGCAACTAGCAAACAGCTCCAGAGAGCAGAGCAAAATTAACATCCTAAAATGGGAGCCCAGCGTGTGAGACAGTGTGTGCTGCAGCACGAGGTCTTTGAGGGCTCTTGCTGTCCCAGGGTGCAGTCTGACTGGTGCTGAAGCAAGCCTATCCCAAGAGGAACAAAGAGCACATGGGAGAAGGAAAGTGCACGTTTGGGGAACACATCATCTGAATCTAAATGTGACATTGACTTTGACATATAATCAAATGCTCCTCAGAGGCACTTCAGTTAAAAAGAGTATGAAAAAGGCAATGCCAGCTCTTTCTTCCTGTGACTTGCCAGCTGAAATGCCAGTTCTTCTGGCATTTGGTGTCTAAAAACCACAAGTCTTTTCAGAAAGAATGGCTCCTTTAAAAGCAATGAATGCTGTAATATTTCAATGAGGACAGATATGAAAAAAGTGCCTGTTCAAGTGCATACAGCACAGCATCTGAATTTGTGGTCCATTATTTTCATTTATCTTTTTAGTATCTCAGCTGAACTTTAAAAAAGGCAACAAACACATCCCTGTCATGCCTCTGGTTTCTGAAATCACGCGGCTCACTTCCTGCAAAGCGGCCAATTCAGATCACAAACCACAAGATCCTAATACATAACAGGTCCACATTTATTGAAAGCTCCCCTCTCTCAGGATCATAGAATTGAAGAATAACTTAAATTACACTTATTTTAAAAAGCTAGAAAATACAAATCTGAGAAGCACACCCGATTTCTTTTTGACAGCATAACTTTTCCTTAAATTGTCTGTTTTCTGAAACCCATCCAAGTGTTTCTATCAAATCATTATCCATAACAAAAAATCTTTTTGAAGTCACTTTACCTCTTTCTTTTTGGTTGTCAGGTGGAATTCACCACCGCTTCCCCTGCCTGGCATCCTGGCCTGGAAGCATTCATGTTTCCCTTCTGGTGCTTACCTCAATGTGTTTGTGGAGATGGCCACAATGCCCTCAGGACACTGCTCAGAAGCAAAACCAGACGCAAACTCCAGTGTCTCATAAGACAGGGGAGTCAGGTGGAAACGTGACTGATAGGAATAACTAAGCCAGGAACGGCTTGACATGGCCAGCACCTGGGAAAGAGAGGCAGCAAATTTATGAGGTGTGGGAATGGAGGCAAGCTCACTTTACGCAACAGGAATGGATGTACAGCGCCCAACTCTTCCCCACTTCAACAACTGAACTCTCGTGGGTGTACCCCACCCTGCTAAGAGCATACCTGGGGAGACACTCCTTACTTTCAGCTTTCTCTGGAAATTGCATATGGCATGAAAAGGAACTTTAAAGCACTGTCAAGACGACAAATACTCCACCTGGGGTGCATTAAAACTATAATCTGTAACAGCCAAGATGAACAATACAGTCGTATCTCCATTTTTTTAATAGCTTGTTCTAATGGGAACAGGTCTCTGCTTCATCACAACCCACATGCTGTAGCACTTTTAGTGAAATTTACTGAAAATCATCACTAGTCTAAATCAAATTAAAAGAAACAAAGGAAGCAGACTGACTTCCAAACTCTTCAGCTTTATGCATTTGGCTAAATGAGTTTCAGTACAACCTTAGTTTCTGCCTGAGTGACAACAGCTGATCTCAAAGCAGAAAAGCACTGTTATTCTACAGGTATTCTGTGCTAGAGCTCCTCATCTCCAAGTTACAGATGGCAGGAGCAAGCTGGAGAGATTCACCCAGTGTACCTCAACACTACAGCAGAGCTCAAATTCCCAGATCCAGCCCCCTACACTGATCAGCAATATTTCTCAACTCTGAAGGTGTCATCCAAAAATGAGTCAAGCAGGGGGTGGCTGATTTCCCCAGTGCCACATCAGAAAGCCTGGAAATGGCACTTCTGATGAAACACATTCTTCCTTCTATGCCAAATCTTGCAAATATTTTCCTTGAACCATGTATGGCAGCTGTCCAGCCCTTGGCTGAGCTATTCCCAACATGCAAGGACACAACCATTCACTGCATCAAGCATTCAAGGGTAAGTTTTCTGCACAGAGTTTTCTCCATCTCTCTGCGTGCTAAAGCGAGCAAGATGTGTCTCTGAGCCCAAGAATCTGCTCAAAGCTCTCCAAGCACACTGCAAACACAACCTATGGGTCAGATGAATCCTAGTTCAGAGAAGGCAGGGCAGCACTACACAGCAATAAGGAGAATAAGAACAAGGCTGTTTGTGAAAGAACAAGCTGTGACCCAGGCATCCCCATAATGAAGTCATTCTACTTCCCACCCTTACCCACAGGGTTCTGCTGTGCTGCACAGATTCTTCCCCACCCTGCCCACCCATAAGAAAATCCGGGATGCAGTGGCTGGGGAGTGGATCTGCACCCCTGCAGGAGCTCGCCTCCCTTACCGCCTCCTGGCCTTGCATGCGGACACGGAAGAGTTTGACGGGCCGGGAGCCAAGGTATCTGGTCCTGGTGTCAGACAGATCGCCGGTGACAGGGTCCAGGACGGTGCGCAGCAGCACACCGTTCTTGACAGCAGCAGAACAGAAAGAGCCAGGTTGAAGGTAACAAGTAACTTACTACATGCATAATTCAAAACAATTGAGAGAGGCAGTTGCTGGAGAATTAGCTGCTTGTTTTCCTAGCTGTCAGTACAACTCTACCCTACAGTCATATTTTTAATAGCAAAGAAAGCACAGCTCCTGCACAGTCTTACGGCGCAGAAAGGACCTCATTCCAAATAAAAAAACAGACCAAGATCTTTAGTGTATCACATAAGTCATAAAAACCTGAGGGTGGATTCCAGATCCCCATCCTTCTTGGAACAAAGGTTTTACCCAAAAACTCATGCTCCTTAAAAAGAGTTTGCATTCTGACATCAAACCTGAGGCATGTGGAAACCTAAACTGTGCTGATTATTTTTACTACATGTCAAATTGTCAAAACAACATTTTTTGGTCAAAGATCAGAGACTCTGTACTGGATGTAACAAAAAGCTGTGTAATAACAGAGTTATTAGAGCAGAGCCTCTGCTTGTGGGCAGTTACTTGTTTGATACTCTGCCCTACAGGCAGTTTTTACAAAGCTGCTCAACATTTCACCCAGAAATATTTCTTAAAATATGCCTTCCTTCTTGAATGGGAAAAACAGTCTGTCCTACATAAAATCTGGGATAACACACTGTCTTTTGATTAGTCTTTAGTCTAAAAATGTATGGGGAAACTCACACCCTACAAAGTCAACACGGTGAATTCTGCAGTCACGGTTGTCAAACACATTGTAACAAAGAGGGAAGTCAGGCTTTGTGTTACACTGCATGATGACCGGCTATTTTAATCTACCTTTCAAGCAAAAGCTCCTCAAGACACACCTGTCAGAACCAGGCAGGAACCCCTCACCTGCAGTCCAATGTTCAGGTACAGAAAGCCAATGGAGCCCCTTTCTCCCAGCTCGTCCTGCTTCTCTGTGCCACCCATCTCCACGATGCACAGCGACTCGGGCTGTGCGGGCAGCGCCTGCATACTCAGGGGCTGTAAACAATCCTGGGGGAAACAGGAGAGAGGGATGACACCCGTCAGCAAGGCTTGGCATGGCAAGACAGGAGTCAAGCTCCATCAAAGGAGCTTAAAGATGCTATTTTAGATCTCCAGAAAGAAGTATTCAGCACAGGAAAACAAAGAAAAAAGTCACGACAGATGCTGGCTCTATGCAGTTTGGCAAGCAGGAGTGGTAGCAGCCTGGGCTAGAGAGAAGATAAACTGGATCCTTCCAAACTGTTCTAGCACCATTTGCTGCTATTTAGCATGGAGTGACCTAAGCAAAACTTAGGTTACTACAACCAGCTTTGAACACCTCATCTGTTGCAGGTAGACAAATGGTAAGTTTGGTTTGCTGCCAACTTGCTTGCACAATGAGTCTGCTTTTAGTACAGGTACAAACAGGGAGATCAGAAGGGGAAACCCAAAAAAAACCCATACAAAGCAAAACAACAGAAGAAAATTATTCTGTGACTCATCAGCTGAACCTCCAGAGGCATAAGTGATTCTCAATAAAACCAGCATATCTGTTACAGGGAAGGATTAAAGGCCACGTTTCCTCCTAATCAGCAGAGAAAAGCCAGGCAAGCTGCCCATTCATGCTCACCCACCTTAATATGGAAAGACAGTTTGGATGGACACAGTCCACCTCTGCAGGATTCTTTCTGAACGTTTCAAACCAATAAAAGGGCAAAAACAGTGCAGCTACTCACTGAAGGGTCAAGCGAAATAATTCTGACAGTGTTGTCCACCAGTCCAACAGCAAGGAACCGGGAACGCTGCTCCCCAGGAGGAACGTTGGCCAGGCTCATGCAAACGACGTCGGCCGACATCTCCTTTCTCTCTGTATACTCATTCAGCTGTCCTGACTAAGAAAGAAAAACATGACTCTAATTAGATACTTTGTTTTTAAACAATGCTTTGGATTTGTTATATAAACAGTATCACAATTTTTAAACACTTTATTTCTGCTACAATTGGAAGAACTGGAAGAGCAAGATTACAAATACACAATTTTCAGCCTCAGTTACAAGCTTCAGAGACTTTAATTAGCCATTAAATTATCTCATATAGACACAGTCTAGATATGCAGGGTTTTGACCTATCCATTCTAGAAGGATGCTTTACTACTGAATCCCGTTCTGCAGGTCTGACCAAGGATCAATCCCTGGCATAACCCATACCTCACTCTTCCAAACTTATTCACAACATTAACACACATACCGGGTCCATCTCAAAGTAAACCAGTTCTCCTCCAGTCAATGCTATCACTACTTGTCTTTGGTTCACAGCACATTTTACAATGGTTTTCTTCCCTGGTGTCTTCCATTCATTTACTCTCTTATCTGCTCGGATGTGCCGGATCCCATCTGGATAAACCTGAAGAAAAAAAAGGGCCACATCAATTCTGTATTTACCATCTCTTCACAACTCCTCTTTCCCTGGTGGCTCTGACTCAGCAGAAGCCAAAGGCAAGAACTGCTCCTGGCAGCCAGTGATACATCAGCTATGCACCAGGCTGAACCAGCAGGAAGATACTTGCCAGCTGGGAGAACTGCATCTTTCAATCTCAGCAAGGAACTACTGAAGGAGATTAGGACCATTTCAAACTGGTCCAGTTTCACTTAGCAAGATATAAAAAGGGGATGGCTGAACCAGCATCCTTCTCTGCCAATCCGCATCTTTAGACAGGTGTTGCACTACTGCAGAAATCACATCTGTACAGCAAGCTGGGAGTGGCAGACATAGCAGACACGTCAGAAGCAGCTTTCCATTACCTGTACCAAAGCATCATCACCAAGAAGAGAGCAGGACAGGGTGGGTGTAGTACCCAGGAATCCAGAGTCAGTCACTTCTTCTACAGTCTCTCCAATAGACAGCACCAGTGTGGCATTTACGAAGGACACAATAATGTAGGCATCAAATTCATCTGGTCAAGAGAGACAGGGAAAAAAAAGAGTGCTGATTTAATAAATGCAAGGCTTCCCAACACAATCAGCAATCTGACAAATGTCTAGGAGTTACTCTTCAGAGAATTCCTGCGATAATTACAGCTGCTGACAATATTGCACAAGTTCGCTCTAGGACAAGCTGTCCAAAAGCCAGCCACTGCTGGACTCCAAACAATGCAAGACCAAGCCAAGGATCAAACCATGATCCAGACCCACAGTCAATTCACAATACGCTGGATTCTGGCAAGCAAGATTCTTGTCTATTTTTTTCAAAGAATGCTCAAGTTCTCGAAGCCTTTAAGACAGTTGTCCCCCCTCTCCCAAGGAGCTGAATCCAGGTTTAACACCCAACGAAGTCGAAAGAAATACCCGACTTCAAAAATTTGAACGTATGGAATCTATCTGCAGAAACCACAGCACGGATGTTGCACACAGGAGGTTGCAGGACCACAATCTCTATTTAGCAGCCACACAATAAAAGGCTGTAGAGAACAATTAGGGTGCACTGCAGCAGAATTCAGGGTTAAACCTGCTCTACCCTCCTCCAGAAGCTCAACTGGTGTCCATTCACACTGTGAGAGTCTCCTGGGATAAGAAACAATTACATTTTTAAGATAGTTGCAATACTGTCATTTATCCCAATGGAAGTAAAGGTCAGTGTTCACTCTATTATCTCCAGTACTGGCTTTTCCCAAAGGGGACAGCGTGGGAGACTCCCGTAGCTTGGACATGGAGGAACTATGCTAATCAAAATAATCTCAAGAGTTCATTTGGAAATAGGGAAACTTTGTGGGAAGTGAGGGTAGTAGGACTGCAAAAGCGAATGTCCCAGTACATTGCTGTCTACTTTCACTCTGCACAAAGCAATAGTCTAAAGAGGGGAAGAGGACAATCTCATTAAAATAGAGTAACAAAAGCAACAGAAACGATGAAGTCTATTGGGAAATGGAGCCAGGAGCCTTGGAAGAGAATAAGATTGCCTCAGATAAGCAACTCCACTTCTGCTGCTGTTGTCATGCAACTGCTATTTCTTCAAAAGAAAACTCATTTTAACCCAACTCAACCCAAAGCTCAGACTTGGGGACCACAGCATATATAGTGGAGGTGAGGGTGTAAGAGAGCTGTCAGTTTCTGCCCTTGAAAGGAGATCCTCCATAATTTTCAAACATGGGAGACATGAAGAAGTGGCTAATAACCTTAACAGAAAAAGGAAAATAGAGGAGTCTCACTGGGATGGAAACAGGATGCCACAAAACACGATGCAACAGCTTAAAGAACCTGAGCTGGGTTAACCAAAACAAATGCTTCAAGAACTAATAATCCTTTTCTTATCCACCCTGTTTAGATGGAAGCATTGCCAAACCTGCTGTGTCACGTTTATAACAAAAAGTTCTTACATACAGTTGAAAATATGCAAGTGAAAAATTAAAAAATCCCCATCATTCTTCTCTGCAACATCTGGTATACAGACCACAGCTCTGATCAAACTGAGGAGTTTTGTGTAACTAAAGCAATGTCAACAGAAGTCTGTGGCATGAACTCCGTTACTGCTCTATTAACTGGTCACAGCCTATAAACAGGAACCAGTCCATTTGGGATAATGAGAAGGCAAGAACTGAATCTGCAGAGAGAACCCCATCAGTAATGCCAACTACTTGGACGCTTGGCTAAACAGGAGAATTCCTCCAAAATTAACAGAAGAGTTCAGCTAGACACATTTACACATTGCTTATTTTCTACACTGAACAGCAGCTTCTCCTACAAACTTGCACAAATTTTTCAACACCAGAAGTCTACAAGAATTCCTCTATCGTGGAGTTTCTAGCAGCTCACAGGCTAAGCATTTGATTCATAAATATCACATAGACAGGATGTTCTAAGAATTTCATTTCAAAGACCACTGGTGCTTTCCAAATTACTTCAGAGCTGCTGCCTTCCTCCCTGGGGGCTGTCAATTCTCATGATAAACCACTGTGTCCCAGCTGGAGGTTTAAGCATGTGATTTGGAATAGGACAAAGAACTCCCATCTGAAAACAAAACAGATTCCCTTAGTCCTACTCTAAACAAAAACTCATTCCTACCTCTTAATACTTTTTTAGCTCTTTCTTTCCATTGGCTTACATTTATATTAGAGCATGCCTTTAAGTCTGTGTCAATAATGATGACAAGTGCATTTCTGCCTGAAGTCTATTTTGTTTAATGACTCTCTGCTGGAGCTTTTGAAATAAAGGGTTTGATTTACCAGAATTAAATCAGTGAATAAGATACATTCATCTAGGTTCAAACAATACAATTTTGGTTTAGAAAATATAGCAGCCTAGATGAAATTAACAGGGCTAAATCTCTAGGGCACACTGAGAAGTGTTCTCAGTTAGAAAAAGAAAAGATCTATAGATTTTAATATGAAAAGATATCTACTTTGCTCTGCGCAATCCCAAGCAAAACATCAGGCTCCCCAGAGTTTTGAACAGATAGACACCATTTTGTATGCAGACACAAGACTTCAGAGATGCTTATTACCATTCTAATTGCACCAGTCAGCTCCTTTCAGTGAGTAACAGAGACATTTTAATGACTCTGAAGAGCCACAGCTGGACTCATTCTTCTACACGTGCATTACAAGTTTTCTGCAGCTTCATGCACACATCACAACCAGTTATGAAAACATGACATTTCAGTCCATAAATTCTACACTACTGTGCTTTTTATTATTTGTCATGGATTCAGTTTGAGTTAGTCCGTGAGAATTCCATTCTTATATGGCAGTCCAGTCCTGACAGTTTTCTCACACTGCGACACTGACACGAATGCAGTCACCACGAGCTCAGAGGAGTTCAGTGAGCAAACTGATGAGCAGTGTCAGAGCTCAGGATCACTCTCACTCTCAGTTAACAGACTCTGAGGGGATGACAGCACATTTTCCCAGGCTTCTGTTTACTACTGCATGGCGACTCCGCAGTGCTGACTCACTGCACCCTGCTCCTCCAGCAAGTGCCAGGTAGGGAATGCTGACTCTCAGCTCCCATCTGCCAACACAGCAGAGCACACACCTACACCCACAGATATTCAACTGGAATAGAGGCTGTGGTGCAAATCCTACCCAGTTCTGTCTCACAGGCAGACGAATCCCATAACCACAGGGCATTCCCATGCCAGCAATACCTATAAATGCTCCAAGCACACTTGACCTTTTTCTCTTGAAGGTCTGTACAAGGCAGCTGGGAGCCTAACTTTGGTCTACAAGAGAGCTGAAAATACCCCTAAAACACACATATCCGATTTTAGCAAGAACTGACTGTCCTACAGAGACGCAGTTGATTGTTTTGCTTCCAAGGATTGCAAGATGGACTGAGGTCTGCTTTCTATTTCTCAGTTACTGAACTTCAAAGGCAACAATCTTCAACTACACACCAGTTTCTAGAATTTGTTTACTGAAATGCTTAGCATAAATGTAGCCCCATGCTGTTTGGATTCTCTGTGGTTAACTTCTGGTACTGTACAGTAGCCCCTAGCAGTAGGTACACACCTGTGGTGATCAGCACCTCCACCACCAGCCACCTGTGGAAGAAAAAAAGAGGCTTGGTATTGGTAGTGTGTATCACCACGTACCAGCCAAGGTTAGTATTTGCTTTGAAGACTGCAGACCTGGGTGTTTCTTACAGAGGCCTTGCAGCACACACACACTGCAGCATTAAGGCAGAACTGGGCAACCACACACTGCCAACTGAGCCCTCAAGGGCACTTTAAAGACTAGATACACGTTTGAAAAGGTTCTGCACTCTTTCTGATTAAAACCCACTAAAACAATTTCTGAATTCCAAGAGTTGGAACTTGGGGATCAGCTTCACAGAACTAGAAACTGTATTCAGTGAGTAGCACAGCTTAACAGCTACAGACTCCAGCCTTTCTGAAATCATAGAGATGATCATGCTGAAACCTGGAGAACTTGGAAGATGGAAAAAGAGGCAATGAGACTGGTTCACTTCCTGCAGATCATCAATGGCCCTTCACCTCCTGCAAAGTCCAAGTCTTCTGGAACCCCGAGAGAAAAGATTTTAAAACTGTAAGGTGATGTCAGAAGCCTGCAGACCTCAGAGGGAGAAAATCTTACCAACTTCTTTTCCAGAATGCTGGAGAAAAGGTTTCTAACAAACTGGAATGTCTCTTTTCAGAAAACCATGTATTTTTTAATATGAACTGTGGAAATATTTGCCTTTTGACCCTTTTATTTCTGGGGGACATGAAGGCACTTTATGGTCAAAGTTCCTCCCCTGCTGCTCAGGCAGTACATTAGTCTCAGGACATGAGCACAGGAATTCATGGCAAGGTAAATCCCACCGCAGGATTTGAAATTCCCACAGGGTTACTGGTTCCCTGGAAGACACACTACTCTGCTTAAATACAAGGTAACATGTCACCATGGCAGGCTAAGGGCTCTATTGCAACAATCTGGCCTTTCTAGATCCCATGCACAAACCTAGGAAGTCTTTGTGTTATACTACGCACAGCTTGGGAAATAATCCCTGAGACTGCCAGTACCCAGAAGAGATTCCCTACAAGCTTTATAGGTGTTTCTGTGCAATTCTGCTCTCCCCATCACAAGAAAGGCAGAAGAGACTACATTTCCTCCTGTATGTTAGTAAGGCTATTATTTCAGATCATGAAATCAAAAAAACCCAACAACCAAACAAACCCCAATCCAGTATATTCTGCCAACCTGAAATCCTAATCTTCCTGGAATCACCAACCTTCTATACACTGCTGGCTCTTGAAAAGAGAGTATGCTCTAGTCCAGAGTATTTTTTTCACAGATATGCACAGAAGGAAGTAATACAATACAGACACTGTTGCCGATTTATCATCTTTGTTCTGTAATTTGTTTCCCACTCTCTCACAAAAAGCTGATTACTGCAGTTGTCAACAGAGACATGAAGAATAGTAAGTACGCTCCAACAACAATAATAGCTGTTGCCTGCTGCTGTTTGAGCAACCACTTATGGGCAAAAACTTATGGGACGTGGGAACGTACGAGAAGTTCAGCAGCTTCAGGCTGCAAATGTACAGCTGACACAGCATACTGGATGGTGGAGGCAGCTGCAGGCAGCTGCTTCTTTGTCAAAAGGAAATGTGACAATATGAGGGGACCAGAGGGCTTCTAAAGACAAGCAGGTGGCTGCTGACTCAAACCACAATTTCTGGGGATGGCATACAAGCATCATGCAGCACCATTCCTATCTTCTTGGACAGAAAAACAGAAAATAACAACAAACAAAATGCACACAAAAACATTACGACCTCCCTGTGCTTCAGGAAAATACTGCATACCTTCCACATGTCTCCTCACAGTCCACACAGCATTGGGGTTACCAGGCAGCTCTGAGACAGCCATTTCAGATACCTAAGAGTAAACAGGAAGAAGGTTCTTTTGCAAACAGATGTTTAGACTTACTAGAGTAAGCAATCAAACCACCAGCAGTCTTTAAGCTTTCCCACAACCATTCCCATTTCTGATGCTCTCAGCCCGTGACAGATGTGCTACAGGGCAAAATATGGTCAGCAATGATATGGCAACATTATTGCTCTGGATGATCAGCTTTAAAACAAGGTCATCCACCCCCAGCAGAGATCAGCAGCAGCTGGCAGACACCAGGAATGCTCCAGCTCAATACACTCCAGTATTAGAAGAGACAAAATGCAGGTTTTGTTGAAGTAAACAAAAAGCCTTTGAGAATGTAAGGATAAACAGTACAACCCTTCTATTTCTCAAGAAGCAAGAGAAAGTAGCTCTCCAGACTACAGCAAAAGGAGAATCTTGTTATTTCAGCACCTTTATTTCAAGGATTTTCTCACACTGTCCTCATCTCTCAGGTTGTTCTTCTTAAGTGTCGGATGTCTTACCTCAAGTCCATGTCTTAAAACCCTCAGGGATGACCTGGGCCCCCGACCACAAGCCACATACAACTGGGGTGTGTCTTCATTGGCCAAATCTGCTATCTGTGTGGAAAAAAAGTGTCAAAACACCATCCATGGAACAGGAAAATAAAACTATACATATCACACTACTGCCTTAAGAATGTTTTTTCAAACACCAAAAGCTGTGGAGATGCCAGGGGGTGTTCCTGCTGCTGCCCTGAAAGAATGTTAAGTTTTACCCAATCTCTTTGCAAAGAACTGGTCTGATGGTTAACAGAGATGCATCACAGAATCACTGGCTGATACCTTGTGTTTAGACACATATTTATAGCCACAGGAATCAAAAGGTACCAAGCTAGGTGCCAATCTCAGGCAGCTGTCTGAGAACTCTGCAGATTTGCCTTTCTATGAGTCTTTACTTGGAGCAGCATTTCTGGAAACCTGGAATAACATAGCTGGTGACTCCACTTACACATGTGGTAAACAGGAACTTGCTGATGGCAGCATACCTGACAACACAGAATAGGAGACAAACTGTCCAACTCATCCACCAGCACCAGGTTCTTCAGAGGCCGTGGCTGAAAAAAGAATGTATCTCCTTCCTCAAGAGGCATGGCAGAGGAAAACTCTGGCTCCTCATCATCATCCCCCAGGTGAGCTATCTGGTACAGATAACTTGAGACAGAAAGAAGAGTGTCAGCATGCTCACAGCAAGGCTCATGTAGCCTTCTTGAAGTAAGGTTTCACCAGATATTCAAGTAGTGGGGAAGAAAGAAATCCAACCCTACATAATACATTATTAATATTAACACATTATTAATGTTTGGCTTTAAGGATTGTCTTCTGGGTGACAAAATATTTAAAAAGAATCTGAGGCCTGAAAAGAAAAAAACCCAAAACCCACTAATGGGAACCCCCCCACAACCTCCCAGCTTCAGCCCTTCACATCTGCAGCTGTCACTGGCAAGGTATCCCAGAGTTTCTGTGTTTTGTTTACCCTTGAGGCTTTTAGATATTCTTGTATTAAAGCCAAAGGACCAACTGACAGCTGAGGCCAAATGCAAGGCCAATGGCTAAGACTTCAACTCCACAGTTACCTATTTTATCGGAATACTCTCACCTTGTTAATCCCATTATTTTTAATCACACTCCCTATTCCATTTTATGAGCCTAAATAACACAACAATCAAATAAAACTTCAGATAAGAAAAAAAAAAAGACCCAAAACTCCACAGAAAGATAGACTGAGTTACTTCCTGGTTTTAATAAAGCCCGAATATGGCTTCCTCAATTCAGATTCAGTTCAGCTAACTGGCTGGGGCTCCCTCAGGTGGCTGACTGCAGATACAGTCAGGAAAATCTCCCTGTGAATCCCCACTCCAGACACAGTTAAGCTAATCTTCAAAGGTGTGCACGATTCTTTAGAGTATTTAGAAGCCCAAACATTAATTAAGAGAAAGGCCTCATGTATACATCTAGCAAGGAAAGGAACACAGCTACCAATAAGAAACCAAATTTCTGAGTGGGCCATATACACAAAAATTCAGAACTATCAAACTAATTGAAAAGATAATTCATCCAGATTTGTGATGAACCCTACACAAACAGCAAGTGCTCAGTTATTCCAAAATCTGTTGCAACAGCAAGAAATCTCATGTTCTTGCACTTCATCATCTAATCCAAGTTCAAACAAGAAAATTTCCCCCATTCATAGTCTAATCCAACTGCTCTTCTCAAGCCCTTTGAACAAAGCACTAATTTACCCATTAAATCAGAGGTGTTGTCTTTCTATGAACAGTAAGTTCAAGGATCAATCTGCAGGCCTGAACAGAACCAGCCTGTTTCAGGGGAAAAACACTGACGTCAAATGGTTTACTCACTGGTTTCCAAATTCAGATGCCACAAAGAGAAACCCTGTTTTCAGCACGCACATGGCAGCAGCAACAGGAACAGTGTCAAAGTACTTCAGTCGAATCTCTGTTACCTGAGAGCAGATGAAGATGTGACTGCGATGGTAAAGTACTGGAACTCCATGTGTATGATTTAATAGAAAACATCTACCTAGCTATCTTCTCCAAAAAATGAAGCAAAAGCAGGCCAGGCCTAACACATCAGTAGTTTGGGGCACCAGGTTATAAATCACAAAAACCAACAGACTGTTTGAACACACAAGTCAGGCTGCCTGTTTTATTCTAAGACTTTCTGTCTCTTGTAACACTGAGTCAATTTGGCAAACAAAAGCTGTAAAAATAGCAAGCTGCCTAAGAGAAATTTGCTTCACTGAACACCAGCCACTGATTCTCCAGCATAAGAAAAATAATTGTCCTGAGCAAATTTCTGAATTTGATACGGTCACAACAGCTGTTGGTGAAACATCCAAGAACAATCTTCAGGCACTTGAACATCACAGAATATTCCGAGCTGGAAGGGACCGACAAGGATTATCAAGTCCAACTCCTGGCTCGGCACAGAGCAACCCCAAAAATCACACCATGTGTCTGAGATCATTGTCCAAACACTCCCTGAACTCTGGGAGGCTTGGTGCCTGCTACACAATCATCCCACGTACCAAATATGACATGTTTAGATGGAGAAATTAACAATGAACGTTTACTCAAAAAAATCCAACTAATCACACTGCAGCAGAGATCTTTTCAGAGAGAATACTAAAACAAGCAGCAGCAAGCCACTGCAAGCCTGATACTTCAACTCACAGACCAGCTGTACCAAGCTTGCAAAAATATTGATTGCAGCACGTAAACACTCAATTAACACACTAGTGGGTACTTGTTGAAATCCAGGGAAGCTAAGTTCCACAGAATAAGTAACCAAAATACTCTCCAGGAGGCTCACGGACCACAGCTTACATCTTTTAAAGAAAAGATCCCCTCTAGAACATTTAAAGTATGCTCAAGTGACTGCAGCTTAATCCTCACAGGATTTTGAAAACCTTGCACTGTGGTTTTACGAGTAATACCCACAGTGGTGACCAGTGTTACCTGTATTACAAATCACGTAAAGCATGTGCCCTTCCACAGCTAAAGGCCCAACAGTAAATATGCATCACCTTAGAGAAAGAAATTGACTAAGGACTCCTCTCCATTAATGCTTCTGCACTCATGTGATGCTTACCATGTCTTCATCAGTCTCCAGAGTAATTTTGAAGATGTCTCCCTGCTCTGTCTGGGCCAGGAAGAAGAACATGGACTTTGTCTTATGTGTAGCAGAGCAGACAAAAATCATACCCCTCTCTGGGTCATCCAAGTCATTCTGTCAGGAAAGACAGTGGAGGTCATTGATGGAATAACCTGACAAGCACAGAGGTGATTTCACTAACTGAAGTATTTCCATTTCACAGGTGCCTTAAGAGCTCACAGTATGTAAGAAAGCTTTTAACACAAAGCACCTCCCTTCGTCACACCTGTAGTCACCCTTGGTACATCTCTGCCCCAGAAGGAAATACAGCTGTAGGACACTGTACCTAAGCATCAACCCTCATCTGTTGTACTCTCCTCCCCAGGCAACTCTCACATATCAAAGCCAAAAACACAGGAAAGGGCTGTAACCCACACACAGCTGGTTCTGAGCACCTTGGCAGGTGTTCAAAGCACTGCCAAGGCACGTAATTCCCAACACCAAAGGGAGAGGAAGCAGCCTTAGATGCAGCAGAGCAGCTGTTGAATTCACCTGCATCTACAGTTGCCATCATTCAGCATCTCAACTAATCCTATCTTGAGCTGACAGTGCTGCCTGATCAGAGTCTTTGGAGTATCTCCAGTATAAATCTCAGAGAAGAGACATGAACCACACTCATCACTTCAGGCTATGCCCACCTCCGCCCTCCCTCCCAGATAATACACAGCCAGTGAGGCAGATAAGCCAACATGTTTTTAACTCTTTTTTCTTACTTTAAAACCTTCCTGATGCCTTTAACCCTGAAAGGCAAATTCCAAGCATTCATAATCTTAAAAAATTCTCACCCGTCTCCTGGGAATTGGGCATCTGATATCAGGCTGGTCACCAAAGTTTTTGTAAGTAATATAGTTTTCAGAACATATCAGCACCCCACTGGGGCCATCAGAACCACCAGGAACTGAAAGAAAATTATCAGGAGAAAAACCTTTACCACAGATCTGACTCACTGCCAGCAGAACATTTGGTTTTCTTTAAAGCAATGTAGTTTCCACTACTCTCCATCACCCAGCATATATTAATCTGCTCTCATTGAAAAGACAAAAGACTAAGTACAGCTGCCTGTGCCACCATGAGAACAGGGCAGATGGAACCAGGGGAACTGGAAGGATACAGCTTCTGCCAAATTGTTTAAGTTTTATCCTTCCTGGCTTATTCTTGTCTAGAAAGCCATGACACACCCAAAATATTACACTAGCAACTTGTCAGTTAAACACAACCCTTGGGTTTCTGGCACGTTTGCTTGTAGAAAAATCCATCAGATAGATTTACATCTTCAGTTAACAGAAGTATTTCTAAAACCATACTTTGTGATCTCATGTAACAAAAGATAGCATCAAACAGATTCCAAACAGTATTTGGTGTCTGTCTTACAGCTGCCTACAGGAGATGCAACAGGGTAAGTATACAAAGAAGCTCTCCTAGAGGAATCTGCAGCAGTTTTCCCTGGTTGAAGGTGTTGTACTGGCTTTGCATCCAACCCCTCAAAGTGGGCTTTTAGTCCACAGATTCATCTACTGCCTTTAGCTGACGGAATCCCATTCAAGGGAGTACAGCAGCACCTACACATTAACAAAAACTAAGTCCTTTTGCATTGCTACCAGTTAATTTCAGGAGCACTCTCAAACTGCAGCTGCTTCCATGAATACTTGTGTAACCACCCCTCATTACCTGACTGCAAGGTCAATTAATTAGTTTATACTAATGGCTCAGACTACAACTGAAACAACTCCTAAGATGTAAAGAGTATTGGCTGTGTTTTCCTGGGGAACAGGAACCAAGTAGACTCATGCAAAAACAATTCTCTGGGCAGTACCTGTTATGAGGAAGTTGCCATGCTCTTCCAGGGGCTCACTGTATTTCCTGACAACGTGGTTCAAACCCAAGTCCAATTCATAGAATGTCAATGTCTGTTGTGTGTTGGCTGCAGCTTCGCCTGTTGGATCATTGTCTGCTTCCTAAAACAAAACAAATGGAGGCATCTTTGAAAAAAAAGTATTAAGAGGAGCAAAACTGATGCATGGGAAAACAGTTTTGAGTAACAACAGAATGGAAGGTAAAAGACTTGCTGGAAGCTGCACAAGGGAAGTTCAGACCAAGAAACAGGCATATTTTCAGTTGAAAAGCAAAAAGAATCACCAAGACAGAAGAGACTTGCCCATTCTGGCTGAAGGCAAGACAAAAAGCCAGTAAGCTTGTGTAAAATGAAAACCATCTCAGACAGCAGAAGCAGCCAGTGCTCCCCAATGACAGATGAAGAACAGAATGAGAACAACAAAGGTCAAAAGACATTAAAGGAAGATGAAATTCTTCTCACCTCATAATCCATTTCCAGACAAGCAAACATTGGGTTTTCAAACCCCACATCAACTCCCACCACATGGTAGACCAAGGTATTGGCCTTGTGGGCTTCCAGTGGGGAGGAAATGGTGAGTCGAGCAGCAGCATCTCTGTTCAGGATATACACCAGCTTCTGCTTTTCAATGGCACCTGCAAGAAAGGACAACAGCACATTAAGCCCATCACTCAGTGATCAAATCTGACCATACCTGCAGCCCAAAATCGAGCTGTAACTTGGTAAGAGAATGGCAGCATTACTTCAGCTGAAGTTCACCACTGGTGTTTATCTGTGCCACCAATTAACCCTGGATGTCTCATTTTAAAATTTTCAGATTGCAAGCACAAAATGACAACTTCAGCCCTTTAAAGCCAAATCCTGACCCTTTGAGTACATTCACCGGGCCCAATATTCCATCTGCAATGGTTTGAGGCAGATCTACTCACTCCTTTTATCACACAAGAGATGACAGACAGCAAGGAATAAAAGACAAACGGGAAGAAGCATTCAGATGTTCTGCTATTTAAAGCCAGTTGGTATGACAACTTTTCCACAGAAACATTTTAACTAAGAAAATCTATCCTTGCCTGACACATAACATCCACAACATAAAAAAAACCCATTCAAATATCAATATGAATGGCATAACTGTGACTGCTACTTTCTCACCCAGGAAAACCAGACACATTAGAAAAGAAACAACATTATTTATTGATATTCCCAGTACTAAGACATACTGATGAACTACCATCAGCACTGCACAGAGCTGCTTTCAGCAAACTGAGAAAGTTCCATACATCTCATGCTGAAGTTTACAAAAAAAAAATCTCTCAAGTGTTCTTGTGCCTGTGAAGCCTGATCAGAAATGCATCTGGCTGTCTCCATGAGACCTCTCAGAGAAGAGACATGAACTCAGAACATCATTTCAGGCCATGGGAGCTGACTGGCTACACTGTAGCACTGCCACCTGCAATCCCATCTTCTCTCCCAGGCATCACACTTCAGGGCTCTGTGCACTGCTAAGCAAACTGGTCCCTTTCCAGCTTGTTTTGGTTCAGCATTACAATTTATTTGTGCAATTCCATCAGCATCAAGGAACAATTCTGAATCCTGTGTTCTCCTTGACACAACTCACAACCTAAAACACCACCTGAGAAACAATTCCGATCACACCTGGGAGAAACTTGCTTCAAAATAAGTATCAACAAGACAGAAGACAAAAATAACAACACGAGCTGACAGCGAGACTTACTGATCATGACGGCGCGGCCCTTTGGGTCCACAGCCAAGTACTGGCCTGGAACGATTCTGCGACATCCACTCTTGCCAAAGGTTTCCTGATGGATCTTCTCAAACACGTTCTTGGAGGGCTGGTACTCCAGAATGACGATGCGCCCCGAGTCGCTGCCCACCACGATGTAATCTTTGGTCCCCCCTGTCAGCCTAAAGGCCATGAGGGACCGGATGACTCCAAACACTTCCACGGTCAGCAGGGTGTGAACCTTCCCCGTGTTGGGATCAGGGCGGAGTAACTCCAGGATCTTGCCCCGGGAAACAACAATTTCTTGTTGTTTGGTTCCTGAAGAACCCAAAACACAAGCACAAGTCAGCAACAACAGAGCACAACACGCAACTTCAACAAGCACTGCAAGAGAAAAAGGGGAAACTTCCAAATGCCAATTTTAGGATTACCATAGTGGAATTCAAAGAAACTTATTCACCACGCTAGGTATGACCATTGTATGAACGTCTTTTAACACACCAGACTACTCATCAGAATACTAAACTAAATGTATAAATTAGATTAATAAATAATCAAGCCAAACTTCTCTCAATCTTTCCACAAGCTACTACAGCTCAAGTAACACCAAAAAGGAAATGATAACGCACCAACAAAAAAAATTCTAAAGATACAGAAGCAAACTGTAAAACACATCTCTTTTCTTGCACTATCCAAAAAAACCCAAGTCAAAACAGGTAGAGGAAGGAGAAAATTACCTGAGAAATTGCCATGGATAGCAAAGCTGATGCCTGTGGCACGCTGCAACGTTAGGTTGTACAGAAACATGTTGGCAACAGATTTGCTTCAGCTTATTGTAGCTCTGATAATTCTGCAACAAGTAACACAAAATAACAAACTTCTTAAAAGCAAAGCCTTTCATCCAGCAGAGAGAACCGCTACCCTCCCATGTGTGCACGGATCACTTTACACCAGGAGGCCGAAAGCCACCCCGCTATTTGATATTTATTAGCGCGACGAGGCAGAAGATTCTCTCAAGGTGTTCCGGCTGCCGAGCGCCAGCTGAACTCCTTACAGCCGGGCGGCTGAGCAGGACGGCCAGTAATTACTGCTAGTTAGTCACGGCTTTAGCTGCTCAGGAACCAAATACAATTCGGGAAGCCCTCCGGGATTCCCGCGCCGTTACACACCCCTGACGCCGCCGTTTCATTGAAGCCGAGTGCTGCCACCCGCAGCTGCTCAGGGCCGACTCCTCTCCCCGAGGCTGAGGCGGGAGAAAAACCCCAGCACCAACCGGCCGCCCTGGGCCGGAGAAACCGGGCCTCAGCCTTGCCGAGGCCCCGGCAGGGCACGGAGCCATCACCTTCCCGCGCTCTGCGGAACGCTCGCCCCGGGAACCGGCCACAGGTCACGGCCCGGCCGCCCTCGCCCGACCCAGGCCCCGAGGGGTCAGCGACGCTCCCCCTACACAAACCAGCGGCCCGTCCTGCGCGTCCCTGGCACGGGGCCGCCGCCGGGCGGACAGAGCTGCGCTCACCGTGCGGATGGCGGCGGATGCTGCTCCAGCCTAGGCGGGCGCGCCGCCGGCCCCCTCCGCCATCAGCGCCGCGTCTGCGCGCTGCCCTCCCGCGCCTTCTCCAGGGGGCTTTCTGCGTGCCCGGCGCGCGCGCGAGCCTTGTGGCGGGGGAGGTTGCCCAAAGCGGTGCCTGAATGATTGCGGCGCTATGGCAGCTGCTCCCTGCACCAAGAGCCCCTCCAAGAAAACCCTCAGCCGCCGTCTAGCATGGAGATCTGGAGGGGCGTTAGCTTCTCCCGCTGCTGGGCGGAACCGAGCGGCGCCAAGGCTCAGGCAAGGCTTCGACGGTCCCGACGGGCCTCGCGGCGGTATCGACCGCGTCAGCTGCGGGCCGAGATGGCGGCGGCCACGGCGCCGGGACCGAAGGGGCTGCCGGGGGAGAGTGGCAGCCCCGCCGCCTCCGCCCTATCCATGGAGCGGATCCAGTCGCTGACCGATCTGGCGGACCTGGAGGCCGCCTACAGCCGGCTGTGTGAGGAGGAGGTGTGTGGGGCCGGGCACGGGAAGCGGCGGGGCCCCTAGAAGCGGATGCCTCGCTGTCACTGTGCCCTTCATTGATGGATACTCTCTAGAGGTGTTTGGTACGGACTTAGCCGCCCCTGGGGCCCGGCCGGGGGTCGGTGTCGCCTCCGCGGATCCCTGAATCGCGAGCAGCCTGGAGATTCTGGGGTCTCGTGCACTGGCCAGGGGAGGAGTTTGTGGATTATCTGACTTAAAAGTGGTGTGATGAGGATTCCAAAACCGATGCTTTCAAATGGCAAAACCATAAAGATTTAAAGGATTAAAGAAAGCTTAGAAAGGCTTTATTTGTCATATGAGCTCTTGGAAGCACTAATGCCTTGCTAGCTCTGTGTCCTTGGCTTGAATGTAGGGTCTGTGATAAATTGCTGGCCTGGAGGAGAGCTGAAGTCACACAACACCTCCTTCATCCTTTTTTTTTTATTATTATTTTTTCAGAAAGTTGTGCAGAAAGAGCTGGATGCCCTCCTGGAGCAGCAAAGCACTATAGAGAATAAGATGGTTGCTCTTCATCGCATGGGGTTAGTGTTCCACACACACCCCCCCTTCCTTCTCCTTGCTGCATGACCCAGATACTCCTTTCAATGTTGTAGGGGAAGCACATCCATTCTCAGAAAATATCAGACTTTAAATCAGTTTGTGGTAGAGAACCCTAGCTGGGTCCTCATCCCCGGGTGCCCAGTTCTTCTCATCAGCACTGAGAGCTGTGCCCTCACCCACACTGACCCTTTTTGATGTAAGTTAAGCAGCTTTTTGAAAGTGTCATCTCAGAGGCTGCCAGGTTTCAGCATCAATTGTTGGATTGGGTGTCTTGTGCCAGGCTGTCTACAGGTGTGAACAAAATATCACTGCCTCTTCAGGGTGATCTTGTGCAGACAGCCTGGAAAGTCATCCTAAATAGCCTTGTCCAGTAGAAGCTCAGAGGAAGGCTTTACAATCTTCACTTCCACCTCAAAAGTGGAGAGTGTCATAAGGGCCCAGTGGCTTGTTCATGCCCTGTGTGGTAGCAAAGCACAGTTGATCTGTGCAGCCTCTTCCAAAGCAATCAGTCTGTTCCTTTCTCCTGCTTTGCTCCCAGAGGAAGGGAATGAAATGAGTGAGAGTATTGTGGCAGGACCAGCTGTGTTTGGAGGAAGAGCCATTCTTTGCACGCCATCCAGCTGGTTAATGTGTGCATCTCACGCTCAGTCCCGTGTGTTCCCAGCCCCAACCTGCAGCTGATCGAGGGGGATGCCCAGCAGCTGGCAGGGATGATCACCTTCACCTGCAACCTGGCCGAGAACGTCAGCAGTAAAGTCCGTCAGCTCGACCTTGCCAAGGTAACTGGGCTGAGGGGGGCTGGAACTTGTCACCTCCAAGCTGTGCTCTGTGCCCACAGCAGGACAGATGTGCCCTGCCTTTGCTGGGCAGGCGGGCTGGAAACTGCTATGTTCTTTATTTTAGCTGTGTCTTTCTGGGCTCCTGGATACTGCATGGTAGACTGGTAGAATCATAGAATGGTTTGGGCTGGAAGGGACCTTAAAGCTCATCTCATTCCCAGCTCTCCTGCTGTTGACATGGACACCTTTCACTAGACCAGGTTGCTCAGAGCCCCATCCAGCCTGGCCTTGAACACTTCCAGGGATGCTCCTCCATACAGCAGCTGGATCTCCAGCGTCCCCCCCCGTCCATGCAGCTCCTGGTAGGATACCCTGGCTGGCAGTCATGTCAGCTGCACAGTGCTGAGGACAGTGAGATGGCCATTGTCACCCAAGCCAGGTCAGGAATCTGGGCTGTTCTATTCCTTGCCTGGGCACAGGCTGAGGGGTGTTGATGCCAGCACTCAGCACAACTGCTCAGATCAAACAGATAATGTGTGGCATTGTCTGTGGTCTCTACCTGTTTGTTACAGAGGACTGCGGCCTCCAACTTCAGCCTCAGTTTTGACAAATGCTGTTCATCCTGTGGAGCCACTGGTCTTAGCACTTTTTAAGTAGTGTGGGACATAGTAGTTTTATTGTGTAGAGAAGTACTGCTTCAGTCTGTTTCTTTTTTCCCCTAACACTGTCTTCTCACAATTCCCTTTCCCTGGTCCATCCCACAGCTGGAAGCATCACTGGTTGCCTTTCTTGCAGAACCGACTCTATCAGGCCATTCAGAGAGCTGATGACATCCTTGACCTGAAGTTCTGCATGGATGGAGTTCAGACAGCCCTGAGAAATGAAGACTATGAACAAGCAGCAGCTCATATCCATCGCTATCTGTCTCTGGACAAGTCAGTGATTGAGCTCAGTCGTCAGGGCAAGGAAGGTAGGCACTGTTTGTGAGGAGATGCTGATGAGTCACCTTTCCAATGGACATCTAGAGGCTGCTCATTTCCTGTGGATTGACTCAGCCCAACAGACAAAGCAGAAGATCTAATGTTGACCAGAGATCTTAGTATTTTATAGACTGACTTAGAGGTGAACGTTTTTGAAGTGTCATCACACCAGAATTGTCATTAATTGAAAAGGAAGTTCCTGGCACACAGCTGTAATAGTATTTCAGGTGCTAACTAAGCAAAGGAGAAAATGTTCAGGCCAGAAGAAGTGAGGGAGAAGGCTCTGTCAAGGAGAATTGTTCCTGTGTTACAGTGTGCTACCAAACAGAACAACTGGAAATGAGGGAGTAAATTGCTAGATTCCTAAGAGGAAAATCCCAGTGGATGTGTTGTCATCCTCCATGCAAAATCACAACATTACATCACACATCAACCTGTCTGTCTGTGCCTGTAGAGGAATTCTTGTGTGTCTTCTGCCTTCTTGGCTTGGTGCAAGTGCTGGTCTCTCTCCTGAGAAAAAAAAAGTAGCCCTTGATACAGTACTAACATTGTGCTGTTGCTTTTCTCTTTGTTTTCTGTCCTTTTGACCAGGGGGAATAATTGATGCCAACCTGAAGCTCCTGCAGGAAGCAGAGCAGCGTCTGAAGACAATTGTTACAGAGAAATTTGACACAGCTATGAAGCAGGGAGACCTGCCCCAGGTGGAACGGTTCTTCAAGATCTTTCCTCTGCTAGGCTTACATGAAGAGGGGCTGAGCAAGTTCTCTGAGTACCTCTGCAAGCAGGTAACAGGCTCTGTGACACCCAGGCGAAAGCAAAACATCTGTCAACAGATGTTGTGGAAGGAGATTTTGGCGGTGGCTTGTTAACCTTAGAAATAGCACTGGCCTTAGTTCATATCTCTCCCTGCATTTGCATGCTGGGATGGACTTTGGTGTCTGAATACAAATCCAGGGGCTGCCCAACTTCTTCTGTGTCTTGCTCTCTGCACTTGTGTAAAAGTCATCTAATGAGCCTGGAAAGAGAACAAGTTTCTGCCTTTCCTTGAGCTTTCCACAAGAGAGGGAAGGAGGAACAACAGCAATGACTCTTGCATTGGGAAGGTCAATGAAAGCTCTCTAGGGCAAGGACAGAGGACCTGTGGGATGAAGAATACCTTTGGGTGTTCAGCTGACTGGTCCTGTTGTCATGCAGGTGGCCAACAAAGCAGAAGAGAACCTGCAGCTGGTGATGGGGACAGACATGAGTGACCGTCGAGCTGCTGTCATCTTTGCAGACACCCTGACACTCCTCTTTGAAGGTAATCTGCCTTTCCTCTTTCCTGATTAATTGCAAGTAATCCATGATGAGGCTGTCCATCAGTTTAAATGCTTTTAATTTTAGCTCACGAATGCCTCATTCCCCTTTGAGCTACAGGTGTTTCACACTCGAGGGACAGGGACACCACTGGTAGGATTTATTCTAACCAGGAGAGGGCATCACAGTAAGCAAGTTTTCCTATGTACATCTTGTGCAGGCACAAAGTGGATTTGCAAAGGATTTGTTAGCTTCCTCCAGGAATCAGACTCTTCCTGTTCTCTGCATCCTGAAAACAAATGAGTATTCCCTGCAGGTTTCTTCAGACTTGCAGCTCTCCAGACAAACAAATCACATCCCTTAGGGATGAGCAGCTGTTGGTGCCTCCAGGCCAGGCTCTTCAAGAAGCACCATGGGAGCTTGAAAGCAGAGAAGGAAGGGAGAGAAGGGAGTATGAATGCTCTGTGGGAATGTTGTCAAAGACAGTAATTGAGATCCCATGCTGATTAACCACCTTCTCCATGAAATCTGCTCTAGTTCCAGGCTGCATCCCTGCCAAGTTACTCTCCCAGCCTGGCACCAGTAGAGCTTTCTTGGCAGTAATGTCAAAAGAGGGGGAGTGTTGCTAACTTTTAGAGTAGAGCGTTTGTGAGAAGAAAGCAATATTGTAGAGATACTTCCTTGGAGATGAACTTTTCCTCCTAGGAGTTCTTGCCTTTGGTAATGCTTGCTCTCTGCAGCAAGTGTGTGCTCAAGAGCCATCCCTAGGCTGATTTTTCCCAGTAACCTTGCAGGTGCTGAAGGCTGGGACTGGGTTTGGGTGGCAGTGCCCCTGCCAGATTTAGCTTGTGTGGCTTTGCTCCGGGGAAGCTTCCTACTTTGTATCTTGCTGGGCTGAAGGGCAGCTGGCACACAGGGCATGGCAGGAGTTCTCTTTAGGGACAGAGAGATGGCTTCTGCTCTGGGAGATTTGTACTCTTATCTGTAGACTGAATGATCCTTTTTTAGGTCTGGTCTGTGGACCTATATAGCTCTCCCGTGCTCTGGGAATTGCTGGTTGAGTCTCTCTCCTCTCCCCACAGGGATTGCCCGCATTGTGGAGACCCACCAGCCCATCGTGGAGACCTACTACGGGCCAGGGAGGCTCTACACCCTCATCAAGCACCTGCAGGTGGAGTGTGACCGGCAGGTGGAGAAAGTGGTGGACAAGTTCATCAAGGAGAGGGACTATCACAGGCAGGTAGGAGCAGTGTGAGGCTGCCTGATGCAGCCAACTGTGCCCTCCATCCAGTTCTGTGGGGCCCCCACTGCCACAGAGGCAGTAGAGTTTGACCTTGTGTATTGAGAGAAACCTTGCCTGACTCCTTATTTACCCTGATAGCTGAAGGGGTTCAGCTTGTAGCTGTGCTTTCTGATGCAGAGAAGGATCATTTGGAGCATGTTAAATGCACCCTGGGCACTCTTTGCTCTGCAGGTCTGTAGGCTGCTTTCAATACACCTTCCCCACTGTCATGTTCCTGCTTAGATACAGGGCTGCTGTTACTGTCTCGTGGTCACATACCTTGGTGCCTCTGGTCAAGTCCCATCTCACCACCCTTCCTGGCAGGATGAGTTCTGCCTTGGAGGAGGAGGAAGTGAACTTATGTGGTTCCCTTCTCTGGCAGTGCTTCCTGCAAACATTCCTATCACCCCCAGTGAGTAAGCACTTAGATGGTAGCACAAGAAGTGTCTGGTAACTCCAAGTCATCAGCAAAGACTCCCTTTCTTTTGTGATTGCAGTTCCAGCAAGTCCAGAATAGCATGATGAGAAGTTCTTCTGCAGAGAAGATTGAACCAAGGTACAAAGAAAACCTCTTTATGCTCTCTAACCTTTCACTCTTGAGTTGTTATTAACACTACCTAGCATTTAGATAACTCTCCCACTCTTCCAGAAGCTTTGTGGGTATTAATTCATAAAATCCAATTGTTAGGTGCCCTTCACTGCCCTTCTATAAAGGAAGCTTCTGTAGTGGGTTTTGGTTTGTTTGGGTTTTTTTTGCTTAGCCATTAATTCTAAGCTCTGGCTCTAAGCATTCCTGGAGGGTTGTCGATATCACTGCACATGAAGGACTGAGATTTTAACTCCCTGTGCCCACTACCCTTTCATGGCCAGAGTACAGTCCTTGGAGCCCACAAAACAGACCAGCTCCCTGGACAGATAATTTGTGACAGAATCAGGAATAAATCTTTGAGTCTTACTTAATCTGTACTGCTTCTGCAGCAGCTCTGTACCATCAGTTTCTTGACAATGAACTGCAGTGTTTTCAATCTCCCTCTTTTTCTTCTTATCATAAATATTTACATAACCCTTAAGCAAGGCCATTTGAAAGTGCACCTAGCCCTTCTGGGACTGCCTGACTTACAAACTTACCTTGAAAGAAAACTTAGGTTCCTCAAGGAAGATCTGTCTGTGAGCCTGCATAATTAATATTTCAGCAGTAATATCCTCTTACTTTTTGCTCTGAGTAACTCTGCATGCATCCCAGTTTTCTAATTTTTTTTCTTTTTCATCTGTAAAATAAAGTTGATGTTTCCTTCTCCCCTTTGTACACCATGAGGCTTCAAGCAGGATTTGTAAAATTCTGTGCACACTGTTGAGAAAGAGGATGTGTCAGTCTTTTCTTCATAGTCATCTCTGATCTGAACACTGTGTTCTGCACTGTAACATGCTTTTTTTTTGTCTCACATTTCGTGAGCTGCTGAGCTTAAACAGATTCTTCATCATCTGCAGAGAAACACATGAATCTGTGCACAAAAACACATATGTGGAGATGGCAGGGACCAGATATTTCTAACACTGGCAACATAGAGCTTATGGAATTGTAGCAAAACTGAGGTAGGGAAGGACTGATGAAGATCTCTAGTCAAACGTCCCACTCAAAACAGGGCTCATTTTGAAGTTACATCAGGTTGCTTTGAGTCTTGCAGTCCTCACCACTGTGACTTCAACATGGATGTCCTCACATCTATGAGAAAAAAGAGGGGGAGTGTTGCTAAATCTTGGAGTAGTTTGTGAGAAAAAAGCAGTATTGTAGAAGTACCTCCTTGGAGATGATTTTTTAGTTGACCTTAAACAATTTTGATTGTGTGTGTGCAAGCTGTGCACAGACCAGTTACTCTGCTGAGCTTTGCCACTCAGTGGCACAGATGGAAAGGGGCAGTACTGATCTCATAGTAAGGGAACAGAGAACACACTACTTAACTGAATTAAATTAGTGCCTCTCCTTTTGTAGTCTTGCTGTCTTGAATCTTGCTATTTCTTCCAGGGAGCTTGACCCTATTTTAACAGAAGTCACTCTGATGAATGCACGCAGTGAGCTCTACTTGAGGTTCATCAAGAGACGAATAATTGCTGACTTTGAGGTGGGAGATGCCATGGCCTCAGAGGAGGTAAAGCAAGGTAACACCTTGAGTACCAATACTCACAGGCTCTGCTCATCAAAGCCAGAAATGGAGATATACCTGAGTTAGTGGCAGAGCAGAGTGACACAAAGACGCTTTGGGAGCACTCTGTGGAAGATGATTGTGTAGCCTAGGCTTTCCAAAACTGTTTTCAGCACTGGTTGTTCCCTCTAACAGGGAAACCAAAATTAGGAATGATTGTAGAGTATAACAATCATAACAAAGAGAAGAAGAACCATTTGGTCACTGCAGACACAAATCCTAAAGGTGGAGGCCATGAAAAAACAGGCTCAAGCCTTTGGTACTCTGTAGAGCTCTGGAAATCACTTTTGTCACCTGCAAAATTCAGCTCAGCAATTTCAGCTCCACAGTTGAGGCTTGTGATTTGTTCTAGGCTGGGCTTGACAGGTGTGTGTCTCTTGGGTCCCATAAGACAGGCAGTAAGGGGACTTGGTGGAGCTGCCTCCTGGCCCTGGGTTCCTGCTGATGTGTCTCTCATGTGTTCCACAGAGCATCAAAAATACCTGGACAAGCTCCTCAACAACTGCCTGCTGAGCTGCACCATGCAAGAGCTTATTGGCTATTACATCACCATGGAGGAATACTTTATGAGGGAGACTGTCAACAAGGTAGGGGAAAACCTCTTAAGATGCTTTTCTGTGTGTGCTGCTCAGTCCTCTGGTGAGCATCCCAAGGGAGGGATATATGTACATGACAAATCTGCAGTTGTTGGCAAAGTCTTTTGTTTCCCTTGGCCTTGAAAAGCAAGGAGTTGTTTCTGAACTTTGACTTCAGGCATACCCCAGGTATCTTCCAGGTCTATGGGCTACTGCAAACTAGTCTGAGTGGTGACAGCCACACAGGGTACTCAGTTCCACTCATGGTGAAGTGGGCAGATGGGCAGTTTGGTCTCTCAGCACTGCTGGGGCTGTGTTGCTCAGTGAGCTCAGGGCACTGAGATAGCTTTCTTTGCAGGCTGTTGCCATGGACAGCTACGAGAAGGGCCAGCTCACCTCCAGCATGGTGGATGATGTGTTTTACATAGTGAAGAAGTGCATTGGGCGTGCTCTGTCCAGCTCCAGCATAGACTGTCTCTGTGCTATGATCAACCACTCCACCACCGAGCTGGAGTCTGACTTCAGGTAATGAAAATACACCAGGTTCATTGTAATGTGCCTCTACCTCACGTTCTGCCAACAGTGTTTGCTGTCAGATGGTGTTCCTTGTGTTCTTTGCCTCTGAACCTCTGGCTTGTCATCTCCATGGAAGATGCTCGTAGGAAGCAGTGACAGATGTGGGAAGCTGGATCTGGGCATCTTTTTTCACAGTAGGGGTGATCCACCTGTAGGACAAACAGAAAAAAGAAGCTTGTGGCTCAAAATCCTTATGAGATGGAGTTGCCTTGTAGCATTGGGGTCCTACCCTGCTTGAGGGTACATCACCCCTAGTTGTTCTCTAGGTTACTTAATGACTCGAACTTGGGCTGAGACTGCAGAAATTGTTCTGCTGTTTTTCATTTCATTGTGGGATTTAGGAACTGTGTCTGAAGACACCAGGCAGCTGCAGGCAGGATATTTGGGAAAGCTCAGAAACTGGGTGGTTATGTTTTTTCTTCCAACATTCACATGCTGTCAGGAGATGTTTGCCAGCTTTTTTTTCCCCTTTGAAGTTTACTACCTTGTTCAGGTCAGATCTCAGACAGAATGCTGTCCCCAGGCACAGAGCAGATTTTTTTTGTTGCTTGCTCTAAACCCTGGTGTGTTCTGCTTGCCTACAGGGAGGTTCTGTACAACAAGCTGAAGCAGGGCTTCCCAGCCACAACCTTCCAGGACATCCAGAGAGGGGTGACCAGTGCTGTGAACATCATGCACAGCAGCTTGCAGCAGGGCAAGTTCGACACCAAAGGCATTGAAAGCACTGATGAGGCCAAGCAGTCCTTTCTGGTGGGTTTGGTGGCTGTTCTGATGTAGAATGAGCTGGGGTGGGGAGAAAGACAATGGAGAACTCTTGGGAACAGGATTGGTGTGATTGTTGTGTTCAAAGAACCTGAAAACCAGTTCAGGTGTGGTGAGTGGCCTACCTTTGGATGTCTGGTAGATGCACATACCCCAGCCTTATACTGACATTTAGATCAGTTTCAGCAGGTAGAGAACTGTCTGTTCAGTGGAGAAGAGATACCCATCTGGCAGGAGGGCTGCTGATTCCTCCTGCCCATGCCTCCCTGTCTCCCCTGCTGCTCTGGACACAGTGTATAAAACATCACCCTCCTGCTCTGTTTGTCATGACGCTCACAGAAACTTGGGGGTACATTGTGGCTTCCAGCCATCACCAACAAGTGGGGCTTCACTGCAACATCATGAACAGGATGATGAGGAAAAACAGTAAACTCTCTTGAACTCTGTACCAGCTGGGGGTTCAGGATGTGCTCGGTTGCTGGAGTTTAGCTTCATGCAGCAGCTCAGTGAATTTGCAGTGCTTTGACCTCACAGCAGCAACTCTGTCCCTTAAGTACTTGCATTTCAGTCCGTGCTGTTAGCAGGGCATGGATTAAATGTGTGGATTTGGGAATGAGGTGCTGG
>VZUA01108376.1:0-13931 GCA_013401035.1 Horornis vulcanius
GTGAGGAATAGAATTCCCTAGGATTCAGACCTGCAAGAATTGAGCCCGCAGACAAAGTTTGAATCCAAAGGTAGAACGAGAGGTTCTCTTGCAGTTAATGGTTTTAGAACCCCATAGTTCGGGTCACAGCTTTAGAAACACTTTATGTTGTGATTAAAAATGGGAGAAACTATAACAGGCTGTCCCCTCCCCTGCCTCCCTCCCAGAGCAGCTGCCAACTGTGCAGGACATTTGGTCTCAGCTAAGCTCACCCAGGTGGGGTGACAGCTGGCAGGGCCACCCAGGGACACCAACACCAAGCCCAGGTCCTGCAGCCCCGTGCCAGGCACAGCCCTGAGCTGTGTCCTGCCAGGCTGCACGGTCTGGGATGCACTGACACAGCTCACTGGAAGAGAGATTAAAGCACACCACTATTTATTCCAGATAAATTCAACTCTGGATCTGTCAACCCTCACAGGGCCATAAATACTTCTAGGGATGGACTGAGGCTGGGTGAGTCTCTTGGGTTTGGGATGGAAATATTGCAAATGGGAGCTCATTTGCCTGAATTCCCACCCTCCCCAGCCCTCCTCTTGACACCACCTCCCACCTTTCTGACCTTTATCTCCCAAAGACAGGTTTTACCCCTGGTTTGCACCTGGATCACTGGCTTGGTTGGTATAAGCAGACTTGAGACAGGCAAGGAATAAACCCTACAGAGAGTCTCTGTTGGTTTTCTGATCACATCCTGGGCTGGCTGTCAGGCTCCAAAGGCAACAGGATTTATTGCACTGAAACGCAGCAGCAGCAGCCGCCCGTGAGGAGCCTACCGAGCTTCATGCACAGGAATAAAAATTTCAGGGCCGCTTGGAGATATGAAATATTTCTTAATTACTTTCTGTTCCAGCACAGCTTGAGGATTTTTCTGCTGCTGCTGTTGTTCTCGGAGCTTGTTTGGTAGTTTTCCCTTTTTATTTTTCTTTTTTTTAAGTGTAACTGGTAGCAAAGCAATATTAATGCCAGCACCTATCTGCATCTCATAAAGGGAATAGCCACGGCTTTGCTTGGGGTCTGGCTGCTCTGCTGGAGGCTGGCACAGAGAGGGTGCCAGCTTCTCTCAGCCTGGGATCATTTACCTCATGCTGAAATACATTAAAATCTCCTCCCCTGAGACATTTCTCCATAATGGCTCTGCAGAGAGGTGCATCATTGAAATGCTTAAAAGGAGGCTGGACAGGCTCTTTCAGTGCTTCCCCTCCAGCCCTGCTCGATCGTGTGTAGCACTAATGCCCCTGCTGCTCAGTGAGATTTGTCCCCCCGACTGTGATTCCTAAGGCACAATTTTCCTAATCACCCTTGAAACAAGCCTTGCTTGGCTCCTGTTCTTCCTGCCTACTGTCTGCCCCTCAAACAAAAACGTGATGCTTTTCACTGTCAAGGCCAACACCTGAGACACAAAAGGTTTGACAGGTGCTAAATTAAATTTGTTTCTGAGCTGCTGCTCACAGGGTCCTGGGAGAGAAAAGGAGAAAGTCCCCAGGGGAAATGAGAGAACTGAGAGACTGAAGGCTGTTCCTCCTTCCATTCCCACATCCTCAGACTTTGGTTAAATACATGGAGCCCTTGCAGCCAGGCTGGTGACAGCACAAGGAAACTGCCAGGGCACAGAGAGCTGCTCCCTGGTCACAGCTTTCCTCTCTCTAAAGCACTGTGGAAAGCTCCTCTTTTGCACCGACATCCAGTCTGTAAATACCCTGCATCTGAACTGCCCGGGTGAAGGGATGATTCCATTTTAGGGGATTTGGGTAGAGGGGTGTCACAAGAGACATCGACCAGAGACACGCAGGCTCCTTTAGAAAGTGCTCAGTGGGTTCTCCTTTATTGTGGGATGCCCTCCTCTTTTACACAGAAAGTCAGAGGTCAATTTGATTGGTAACACAAAAGGTAAAACCTTTTTACCAATTGGTCATTCCAGAGGGATATCAGAAGAAGGTCCCTCCTATACAAAAGAATGTAAACATTCTTATATTTACAAAACATTGTTCTTCTGTTTACCAGAAGAAAGCCTGGGAAAGAACCCTTTTTAATATCAACAANTTACAAAACATTGTTCTTCTGTTTACCAGAAGAAAGCCTGGGAAAGAACCCTTTTTAATGTCAACAAAACCAGGCTTGAAACTCAGGACTACAGAGGGGTGCAGATAATATTGTAATTACAGGGCTGTAATACTGACTTGGAGCCTTCCCTGCCTCCCCAGAGGCCAAAGTAAGGAGAAACTACAGCAATGTGCCCCTGTCCCCAGTTCAACCCCTCCCTTCTCTGGGCAGATTCTGGGTTGTGCCTTACACCAGGCAAGTGCAAGACCCAGACACAGAGCTAAAAGGCTCCAACCCCCCTCATTCTGCGCAGGCAAAGAATAAAAGGAGAACGGCTCTTCATCACATCTACGCATCCCTTTTCCTTCTACTTTACACTGAGAAGGCAGCATCAACAGTTCAAAAGTCTTTCCCCCATCACACCACAGCGAGTGCATCAATTCTCAACCAAGAGATGTTGGTTCTGCATCATTATAAAAGGTGAAACCCTGGACACGACCTTGGAGCGCTCAGCCTCCAAACCAGAGAAGTGGCACAAGCAGGACTTGCTTCTCTGGTACCAGACTTGCTCAGATCTTTGTTCCTAAAAATGGCACTTTCCTTCCAGCACAGCAGGTTGGGGAGGACAGCAGGGGCGGCAGCTGGACAGAAAAGAGAATGACAATTTTGCCAGGACAGCCCAATGACCATGGTAGGACATGTTTTTTAATCTTTTCTAGGTTAAACACAGGCAGTTGTGTCTTGTTATATTACATTATATAATATGATTTGCTGATGCAGTTTGATATGTTGAATCCAAGAACATCATGACTCATGTAGGAAATTGGAAGCCTCCTTGTCTCCAGAATAGTGTTTCCAGAAGCTAGAGTGAATCAAACTGATTGTATTTATTTAGTTATTTTTGCTGTTTAGTAAATAACTATTGAGTTAGTTATTTTGAAAGGAAAACCTCCACAGATTTGAGAGGGGGAGGGAAGCTAAAGCCTTGGGTGCAACAGATTTTCTAAAATCAAATATTTTTAGAAAATGTTGCAAAAAAAATGGAACAAGTGGAGCAGAGAACATCACCATAGGTGGGTGTCAGGACTCCAGGGTTGCAGTCCCTGTCTCCAGTACTGGCTGTAGAGAAAGGCAGATTTCCCTGCAAAGCAGTCTGGCTGCCAAGGAGTTCCTTGCTTTGGGAGCTGAAAGCTTTTGACAAAAAGCCTGAGCTTTTCTGAAACACTCCTCTCTAGCATCTGGCCATGCTGGTCTGCCCAGACATGAAGATCCACTTCACAACAGCATTGTAAATCTTAATTAAGATCTGCAAACTATAGATAAAAAGGATTACATGAGTACACAAGTATCACTCTCAGGTAGAGCCCCTGAGAAGCAGCACTTTGATGCTGCACCATGCACTGTGGCATTGAGAAATGTATGAATGTCACAGCATTATTGATTCTGTAGCTACTAAAAAGCTCCAGGATCCCTGGCAATAAAAACACGATAATGAGAAGTAGCCAGGATAGCACTATTTCTGCAAACAGTATTTGCATTCCCTGGGACTGGAGCATGAGCTGTATTTATCAATAGAGAGGTGAGGGCTGGTTTGAATGCAAAGGATTAGCCAAGTTCATTTTGCAGAAAATGTGGTGGCTGTGGTTCATATTTTCAGAATTGGCTGGAAGGTATCAGCAACAAAAGAGCAACTCACCCAGAAGCAAATGCTGCAAAACAGCACCAATAGGTACCAGAAGAGAATACATCTGCTATTTGGGTTTTGGGGATTTTTTTTCCTTTTTTTTTTTTTTTTTTTTTTTTTTTTTTTGAGGGGGTAAAACCAAAAAACCAAAAGCAAACATACCAAAACCTTGGTTTATTTATACTCATGATGTGCAGGAACACAACCTCATTAGAAGGTGAAGGAAAAGCAGCATGTTGTATTGCCCTAACGAGTAGCTGTTATTTAATGAAAAAGATAAAGTATTACTTTATGGAAGCCCAAAGCCCCGGAGATTTCTCTAGAGAGGGCAATATAACGTAATTAAGGCCAAGTGCAGCGATGAAAAGAGCTACCTCAGTGATGTATGGTGTCTGATCCTGCCCCCCCAATCCTGTGCAAATGAGGACACAGCTCTAACAGGCTGCTTTCCATGATTTACCGGAGCAGGGCATTTCCAAAGGCAGAAAGAAAAAGACAGTTTGTAAACACCAATCACTCTCCCACCGAGAGAAAAGGGAACGATGCTGCTGTGCTTTAACAGGGGCTACGTGAAACAAATGTCTGCTTTGCCTCTGCGGGTCATTAGCATAGGTACAGCCATAAATTCTGTTGTTCCCTGCTGTGGTAGGGCAGAAATCCTGCCGAAGCTGTCCTTTGAGCTCTTGGGACAAAAGGCATCCTCACTTTCCACCTCTGCACTTGGTGACAGCCAGGCTGGAGCTGAGTCCTCCACTTCTGCCTCCACGTTTTTTCAGCCCCAGTGAGATGTTCAATGCTCAGGCTTTGATGGAGATAGGGCAGTTTGCTCTGACATCTCAAAGCCTGCTGTTTGTTTGGGGTTTTTTTTTTTAATTATTCCTCTCATTAACTGAGTTTCTCTCTCTTTATTTATCTCTTTTCCCAATGAATCTCCTGGCTGACGCACATGTTCCACATGGCAGGAAATAAAAGAAAACTTTCCTTTGTGCAGGCAGAGAAATTTTGTGTTGGAAAGAAAAGGAAAGGCAGAAAGCAAATTCTTCCACCATTTATTGCTTGGAAAAGCTTACAAATCCTGCTGGCAGAAAGTTTATAGTCCTCTGCAGAGATCTCAGCTGGGTGATTTTTTCTGTCTCTCAGACAAGAAATACCATGCAAATTCTCTTAAATTACTTGGTAACTACAGAAGATGTGCTTGGCAAATACCCTGTCACTAAACAACACAGTAATTACATATTTTGCATCCAGGTACCAATTATATTGCCTCTCAATTACTCAGTGATTACACTCCAAAGTAATTACACCTGGGTACTCTGGGTGATAAAGTAGCAACAGTCCTGTGTCCATTCTAAGGGGAATTGGCTTCCCTGTATGCACATTTCCCAAACACTTTATACCAAAAACAGATCCAGGGATCTCCCAAGGCATGGGAATGTGAAAAAGGGAAGGTGCCCTTCCTCCCAAGAGTAGTGCTGGGCTGCTGATCTTCCTCAGCTAATCAACACTTGAAGACCTCTGAAAGCAAGACACTCATTTAATGTTAAAAGGAGACAAAAGTCAGCGGGCAAAATGCATGGTGAGGAGTCAGGAGGCCCTGAAGACCTGAAAAAGGTGATGTGGTGGCAGGGGACAAGTGTTCAGTGTGTGGCAAAGAGGGACAACCCAGCACAGCCCCGCACTGCAGCTCTCCCGCTGAAGCAGACAAGCCCCGACTGCAGCTTCACTGCCCCAGAGCCAGGAGAGTTTGTGCCCCGTGGTGAGCCCCCCACGCTCCCCAGCTGAAGGCACCCAGATGTGCACAGCTGTGTCCCCAGACACCCTGTGCAGGCCCTGGGCACAGGAACACCAGGCTCAAAGCTCTGACACTTGCAAAGCCACAGCTCATCTTCCTCTTGGGACCCAGGAACCAAACCACACTGCTTGCACTTGCTCTGCAAGCAATTCCTTCAAACATGCTAAACAAGTCAGAGGGGAGAAGGGAGGAGGGGATTTTCTAAAACAAAGACTACTGCCACCTGCAGCTGCTGCCTGCCTTTCCCATCACCTCCTGAAGCTCATTCCTGACCATATACATCATTCCCATTCTCCCTGCATCCCACAATGACACCTTTTAATGGCAGCAAGTGTTAGAGATTCACTTCTGCCAACCTTTTCAGATCAGTCCTGAAAGCTCAGGAGCAACCTGGGCAGCATTTTAAGAGCCCAGAGTTCTGGCACTGTCCCTTAACAACGCTTAAGAGGATGTTAATAGGTTACCACGTTAAATATTGTCTCTTTCTTGCTGAACCAGATGAGAAACATTTCAATTACAGTATTCCCATGGAAGAGCCCTACTCACTCAAGTTATTGTAAGCCAGGCCACCATCACCACATATCTGCCTGCTCTAGGCCAGGATCACAGCTCTTTAGGGTTTTTGCTGTGTGATTTCACTGGACACAGGACAGGAGACCCTCTGGAAGATCATGATGCTATTAATAAATAAAGTCTCCAAGCTTCTCCTCGCCCCATGCTAGAACACTGCTTGTCTCCCAGCCAATGGTACCATCTGAGCTCTTGTTTTTCCCTAATTACTAACAGGTCTTACCCACAGTTTTTTGAAGTAGATGGGAATTTTCCACTGATTTCAGTATATACTGGGTCTGGTCCCTAGAGTAATTTCTGGCTAAATAAGGTAATCACCATGGCAGTTCATTAATAAATCTTATGGTGAGTTTATTGCATACTGTTGAGGGGGAAAGAGAAGAGAGAAACTGCCTACTGTCTGAAAGAAAATAATGCATTTAAGGAATGCTTCCCTCAAGTGCATCATAATTATCAATGAAAAGTGGTCCAGTGTGTGCTTCTGTGGAGTAAAATTATTTGCAACTCTGCAGAAAACCACAGTTCCTGGGCTTGTGTTTCTGCACCTGATCACAGCTTTGGTCACCTGCCATGCTCCAGGAGGACAAGCCATAGCAAACCTCTGCCCAGCAGCAACCAGTCCCTCACCTCAGGGGTTTCATCTCTCCCCCCTTTACCCCAGTGGAAGGCAATAGTTCCCATGGATAATGGCACTGTGAAGATAGATTATCAGGATTTTACCAGAAGCTATGAAGGTGGAAAATCGGGTCAGTTCAGACCCCCCCTGAACTTCCTTGTTTAGGTTGCAGCTCTGTGTTTGTCTGCCCTCCCCGTTGATTGCTGATTTCTATCTGCTTCTGTGGTTGGAGCGAGACCATTCCTGACTTAACAAGGGAAGTTGCCAAAGACAAAATGTAATCCACTTCTAGAATTTACAGAGGAAGTTCTCCATTAGGAACTTGAAAAGGAAACAATTCTCAGCCAGATGTGTTTCAGGCTGGAACTCCCCTTAAGAGAAAACAATGAAGGCAACACAATCCTGTCAGTGTAGATGCAGAGACACTCTCACCAGGGCTTAATTAAGAACATTCTCCTTCTGCTTTGCTGGCCACATCAAATGTAGGAAAACTTCTGACCTTCATCTTTGGCAAGACCTGGAAAGACTTGGCAGGCTGAACCTGAGCAGCAGCTTCTTCCTGCCCCAAACTGTGCTGTGAGGAATGGGGGATCCTGACTGCTCTCCTGCACTTGGGCTGACCTCAGGCAACACTCAGCCTGCAGGGCAGCCTCAACACTTGCAAAAATGATCAGAGATGAACAGAGACCACTTTTTAACCTACTTCAGATCTTCCCACATCCATGTTAGCCATTCCAGCGAAAAGAATNCTTCCTGCCCCAAACTGTGCTGTGAGGAATGGGGGATCCTGACTGCTCTCCTGCACTTGGGCTGACCTCAGGCAACACTCAGCCTGCAGGGCAGCCTCAACACTTGCAAAAATGATCAGAGATGAACAGAGACCACTTTTTAACCTACTTCAGATCTTCCCACATCCATGTTAGCCATTCCAGCGAAAAGAATTCCAGACTTGTCCTTACAAAATAATTCTCTCTTTGTGTGTCCATCAGCAAGCAGGTGACATTGCCTCAGCTTCTTGCCACAAGGAAGCTGTAATCCCTGGCTTCTGTCAAACCTGAAAGTCCCGGGTCAGGTCCTCTTTAGCAAGCAAAACTGAGCTGGAAGGATCCAGCCTGTGCAGCTGCTAAATGGATGGCAAGAGGCTCCGTGCCTGGGACACGCAGTTTCACCCTTAGTGTCAAACACATTCGGCCCTATTAACATTTTATCTGTGTGCCAGAGCAAGAGCAGGAGACTTGGCAACCAGTCAAGAATAATCTTTCCTGGCACTGGGAACCCTGCTGCAACAACTCCCATGGATTTAGGGACAGCTGACGGGCAGGAGGGAAGAGACTGAAGATGGAGATGTGAATGAAGGAGGGGAGGAGGGAGGAGGAAGGCCCAGGATGGGGAGTGTGAGGGATGATCTCTCTTGGACAAACTCTGTAGTGAAAAGGTGGGATTGTTCACAGTTCATCCTGAGATTTGGCATGGCTTGGTCAAAGGAATCTGAAGGAAACAAACAACCCCTCATCTTATTTACTTTCAACTGAATGTCCACAGAACTTACTCTTGGGAATATTCACCCCAGTCAGAGTAACAGAAGGTACAATGGATGAAATTTGGGAAGCATCAGGAGTGAAAACTGGTTCCTTACATCAGCTGAGGAGCAGAGATTCAATTCCTCCATGGCCAAAAGAATAATTTAAGCATAACAAGCACCCAGACAAGCAGGCATCTCTAGGACCCATCTTCAGAGGCTTGCTCCGGGGCCTCTTACATATCCAAATGTGAAATTAAAAGAGAAAACATACATGAATGGTCTCCTGATACAGTCAAATGCCCTAGCACCAGGGTGAGATTAGTTAGTATAATTTCTATTCACATTAATTAATTGGAACACCTAGAGTTTCAAAAAATAGCTCTGCAATTCCACTGCTTAAATAGCTCACTGTATTAGCAGCTAAGGCAAAAGGGAGGGATGAAGAACCTACTGATTAAAAGCTATACTTTAATGAGATTGCAGTCCAAATTTTACAGAATTCATCAGGAATGAGGGCAAAGAACACCCAAGTTGGAGTAGGAAAAGCACACTACAAAGCCAAAGGGAGGCAAACCATCAGTGTCAGACTGACAGAGTGCCAGCAGAACAGCTGGCTTTGTCAGGCTGGGGGACAGCAGCAGTGTGGTGACAGGAGGGTCAATACCTGCCACCAGCCACGTGACTCCCTGCGTTCATTACTGCAATAAACATCACACCAGGAAGCTGAAATAGAAGCCAAAATGTAGAAGGAGAAGTGGAAAAACAAAAGGGAGCTTGGGAGAGGATCCTGATGAGGAGAAAGAAACCCATAAAACAAGGACAGCTGGAAATCAAAGCACAAGTTTCCTACTGGAAGTTAACCCTCATTTTGCCTGATTTCCTGACAAAACAACAGTTCTGCAGTCGTGTTCTGTGTGTCTGCTCTGCCCATTTCACCCCAGAACTACACAGGGGCATCCCTCGTGTTTCACAAAAGCAGGAAGGTAGGGATGGGAGCAGCTGGACTGAGCGTGGAGCCCTCAGAAATTCCTTGTCAGCCTTCAGAGAAGCCACACAAAATGTTTGACTCCCGTGTTTGGTTGCTTGTGGAAAAATAACATTCCTTTGCTCTGATTTCTGTGCAGTTGAGCTGTGTCCCTGTGGCCTCATGCAGGGTTTGAGAGACTCAGCTAATCTGCACCTTGAGAATCCTCAATGATATGAGGAGTCAGAGCATGCTGCTGCCAGAGGACTTGCTAAGCCATGGAAATGTCACCATGTGAAGTTGAGGAAATTACCAGGTTATCCCAAATGATTTTTTTCCTGGTGAATTAATAATGTTTCAGCATAAGGGAGGCAGAAAATATCTGTCTTTAATTTCTTTTTCTCTCTGATTTATTAACAGCTTGGAAACATAAGTATGGCACAACACTACAGCCAACTCCCAAATCCCCATTCTTCTTAAAAATCAGGGAAATTACAATTTTTTCTAACCAAACGAGGCATCAGAACCAGCTCCAGCATGTGAATGTGTGCTCTAGAGGTCCCAATACCTTCAGAGCAATGCAAGTACACGCAACACCTAAATTACCTCTGATAGCATGCAAGGGAGCAGAGGGACAGATTCCACAACTCTGAATCCTCCTTTCAACACAGCTAATTCAATCTAAACCCTGTAAAATGAGTTCATGAGGAAAAGAAACCTAGTTCCTTACTCCATCCCTAAAAATCCTGCTCGCAAAATGAATATCTTTATCCCCTTGCCTGTTGTGCTTATCTCCCATCTAGCAGCCCAATCAGCTTCTGAGCTCTGTGCTTTGGCACGCAGCTCCCAGATCAGCAAGGCTCAGGTGGGAGGCATCTTTGGAAACACACTTAGGCCTGGTTTGCAGTGCTCTCCCCTCAGCAATCCTCTGGCTGCTTCTCCAGCCAGCTTTCTGTGCTAATTTATTTGTCCTCATCAGAGGAGATGAGACCTTGAGATTTTCAAGATGCAAGTTTGTCCCATCCAGCAATTTCCCTGTCTAGGCTGACTTGGGGAGAAGGTCTGGAATACCAGGAGAAGACAAGAAGCTCCACAAAGGAGGAAGATAGCAAGGAGCCAAATGCAGTCGGGCTGAAGCTTTTTTTCCATACCTTACTCATGTGTAATGAATCTGCATCATCACTGCAACTGCAGGCTCGTAAAGATGCAGTTCAGTGTTTCCCTTTTATTCACACTGATGATAATATGACTAATTGTAGTCTTCTTGCCCACTGAAAATTGAATGAAGGAGGAAATCTGCATACTGACTGAACATGCTGCCAGGGAGAATAATAAATGAAAATCAAAGGCCCGGCTCCCAGATGACTGCATGCAAAGGAATCTGTTTGCATGAGAATTCACAGTTTCAATCACCACTGGAAGACTGCCGTGGATAGCATTTTTCTGGTAAAAACGATACAAGCATTTGATCTTCCTCAGAAGAAAATCTGTGATGTTCAAGAGCCCACAAAAGCCACCCTCTGCAAAGCGCCCAGGCAGCGAGGCCAAGGAGAGCCCAGCTTTGGATGCGTGAATTCCACATGCAGCATCCCTTGATATCAGCTTGATCTATGTGATGACTCCCTGAAAAAGAGATCATTATGTAGATTGAGATTATTTATTTACACAGCCCTGTCACATTTGGAATGGAACCGGAGCCCCCGATCTGCTCAAATTCCCCGGCACGGCTGATGTAGAAGTTCCCTGTCGGAACGGATCGAGCGCGCGCCTGTCATGCCACCTCTCTCTGGAAGTGAAGGGACATTATTAAGGCATGAATCACCCAAATCAGGGCAGTGTCTGTCCCAGAAGGCTGCTCAGCTCCCAGCCACAGTGCACTGCTGCTGTCGGTCACGGCAGCAGTTTCATGGGAGCACAGTTCCTGCAGCAGCAGCAGCGTGGACATGCTGGAGGTGGATCATGCCAGCCCATGGAGCCTGACAGCAGCCTGGTGCTTGCCTGGTATCCCAAGAGGAACACAGAGTAAAGCAATAGCACAGCTGAGATGAGGTTTCACACTGAAATAGCAGGAACCATGCCCGTGCCTCATCGCCACCTCCTGAGAGCGACGCGACGGAATGCTGGTGCTGTATTTTTCCATCTAGACTTGTTTCTCAAGTGCTTCTGTGCTTTTGTCAAGAGGACGCATCAATAGCCTGCCCAAAAACCCTCTGGAGCCACCTTCCTGATGGAATGATCCATGTCCTTCCATGGGATGGTTCAGAGGTGAATAGGACACTTCACTGTGTGTGTCTATAGGATTCCCCCATTAGCACCTTTGCACCAGAGCTGCCAGCCTCCCTACTTTTGAAGCGTCAGGGAGGCAAGTAGAGGTGAAAGCCCTCATACAACACAATTCAATGATTTTTAAAGGCATCTTGAATGGGAAATGTGTTCTGCAGTGAGACTGGGTCATCTTTACACCCTCACCACACGTCTGCCATCATCCTGGGCATGCTGGGCAGAGCAGCTACCAGGCTGTTGTGGTTTGTGCTGCTCACAACCAGCTTTTTGTGATTTTGACAGTCAGGTTTATTGGACTGCAGACTGCCCTGGATGTTCCCTTCCACTTTTCTGATCATTATGCAAGAAGACCCCTCTTTAACTCTAGATCAGCTCTCTCTCCTTGCACCACTGGAGCAGAGCCAAGGGGACAGAGCTGAGGCTACAGTCTGAACTTAAACATTGAGTACAAGACACACGAGTCAGTAAATCATTTGTCTCTACAGGGGGCCCTGCACCTGCCAGAGAGGAATAATTAAATGATCAAGTGTCCAGAGAGCCACAGAGGCAGAGGACACTGGATATGTTTGAGGTGGTGGAGCAGCCTTCTTCACAAGTATCTTTCACATTCCTCATTAGCTTTGCTTCCCTCCCATCAGCCCTGCAAGTCAGTGAAGCAAAAGGGCCAAAAGCAGAGCAAGAGCAAGGCTGGAGCACAAAGCTCCCAACAGGGAAGGGGTGTTGATGTCACATACAACCTCCCTGCACTCAGAAGGACAACTTCACCTTGGGAGCTCCACATCTATGCCTGACGCTGCCTCCCCATCCCCTCTGGTGCTCACTGCCCCTGGGCACGCTTCCAGCCTGTTTCTAATTTGGACCTGTCTCTACAGTTCACTCATTTGCTCTGGGGTGAGATATGAAAAAAAAAAAAAAAGAAAAAAAAAAGGAGAAAAATAAATCTAGAAGGGAATATATTTTTACTTGGTGCTGGCCAGTGCTCAGTCAGGAATGGGACATCGTTTGAACATCCTGGAACAGGAAGAATTCCCTATTCTCCCCCCAGGTAGAAGCATGGGTGGGAAGAGGAGGATCACACTTTCTAACAGCTGAAGGTGTTCCTTTGGGCTATAATTAGGACCAGAAGAATGGCCAGTGTTGGTAGCCACACGTGGAGGACAGGCTTCCATCCACCTGAGGAAGCAGCACCTCCCTGGCACTCCTCCAGCCACACTCCGTTCCCCCACCCCGAGGGATTCCTGTCAGTTCCAGGAAATTCTCATCACGACAGATTTTGAGCAGGCTGCTGTGACAAGATCACTTTGAGTGCTGTGTGCCCAGCACCAGCAATGCCCCAGGACAGGGCTGGCTCTGCCTCCTGCCTCGCTCCATCCTCCCTGGGTGCACAAACATTTCAGCCACCCATGGAAATAACAATACAAACTCTCCTGGGAGCAGCTGGGGCAAAACCACTCAACTGCTGCAAAACCTGTGCCTAAAACAAGCTCCCCTGAAGAGGGAAGTGCATAATTTATGATGGTTCCTGGCAGACCCAGGGAATGATTTTCAGTGAATGGGAAAAAAAGGTCATTCCTTTCTCCACTGTTGTAGTATTTTAATTCAGTATTTATCCCCCCAAAAGGTATTGTTTAAAAAATTGTGGTACATTTCAATTCAACTTTATATAAATATAATTGGGGGTTATTTTGAAACCAGAAGATGGGAGCATTTATAAAAATTTAAATTGCTTTTAATGACCTAAAATAAAATGTATCCTTTCATTTTGGATGAAATCAAATATTTCAGATAGACCAAACTGAGTATTTATGAAGGGGTTGCACCATCACCTCCAAAAACATTCTGTTAATTTATCAGCATAAGATTCTACTTTGTACTTGTACTTCTCACTCAAAACAAAACATCTGTCCCTTCATACCATTCCTTGTTAGATAGTGTCTTATCTCCCCCATTCCATAAATGCTTAATTGAAAGAGGCATGAATTTGTTGCCGTTTGGAGAACAAGAAAAGCTATGAAACACTGATGGAGAAACAACCCTGCAGGAACATTTTCTGAGCTGACACCACCACAGGATGGTAGAAAAATAGTGAACGTGCAATTAAAAGAAAAAAAAAAAGGCATAAAACAAATAAATAAATAAATAGATAAAAAAATAAGATTAAAAAATTCACAGAAAAAAAGAAACAACCCAACAAACTGTGCAAGAGGTTTAAAAATTCAAACCATTTCAACTATATGCTTGGACCCAGGGGATGTTCTAACAAGAAATGCATCTCAATGGGACATTCAGAATGTTCCCATGAGAGCAATTCCACATTGCAGAACATTTTGTGGGTTTTTTTGCCAGAATGCTGATTTGTATGTGACCTGTACACTGAGCAGCAAAACTTTCACACCACCTTTTGTTTTCTCCCAAGACAGGAAT
>VZUA01108428.1:0-12522 GCA_013401035.1 Horornis vulcanius
TTTTTTTCTCAAAAATGTTTCCTGTCTGGATATGAAAGAAGAGTATTGATTCAGCAAATCCTGTAGCATCATCACACGGCACAACTGGACCCAACCTGAATAGTGCAAAGTTAAGAAATTAAACACACTTTTGTTTCTGCTAAAATTTTACATGGTGTTAACATTTCACTTGATCAATTTCTGCCTGGATTGCACCTGCCTGATTTCCAGTATTTACCTTCATAAAGGACACCAGCCTATTTTCAGGCTCATGAGCTTCCTATCCATGTAGCTCACAGTTCTGCTGTCTAGACTATCCTCTCATTGTTATTTGGGAAACAAAGCAGTAATTCTGCTGGACTCCATCAATATAAACCGGTACAACAATCTAAAGCAGCAGGAGACAGCAATGGGATCCTGGCCACAAGCTTCCAATAGGGATATTAATTAGTACAAAACATACAGCTGCAGCAGCAACATAATTGTCATTCAAAATCAGTAACTATTTCATTGAAGCTGAACTTGCCTTATTCTTTTGGAAATCCAAATATGTGATCTGACCAGTAACTCATATTACGTGCCCCCTACTGTGACTCAGAATTACACTTCAGCCTCAGCTTTAAATATCAGTGTTTGCAACAGTACTACTTAATAAAAACCTGCAATTAATTGCACTGCAAATTGGTACAATTCTTAAATCACATGGAAAATCATTTCATTGAATTTACTGGAAATAAAATGTGTGGTCCTAAAAAGCTGCCTTTCTAATTTGCAATCGTGAAATAGGAATGAGCACCTCTGTTTTTTGTAACAAGTGCCAACAAAAGGCTTTGCACGGGGGCAGTAGAGCCACTGAAGCCAGGTTGTAACACTGGGTTATCAAGAGCCACCACCCAAGCATATTCTGCACAGAGAAGTACAGAAACCCTGAAGGGGTGGGTGCTGGAAGGAGAAAATATATGGGACAAGTCCCTGAAGTCTCATACCCGTTGAGATAGCTCAAACCTTCAGCTTTTAGACCACAGAAGGGGTTTTTGGGACTATGTGAATCCATTTTCTTCCCCAGGCTTTCCCACTCCCAGGGAAGATGGTACCATGCAGTGGGCTCAAGGCTGTGCCTGGAAGCCCCATTTTAAGTAGGATTCCTCATGATGAGTGCTCATGTTCTGTGAACCCTTAGCTGTGCTTTAGGAAAGATGTGTTAGTAGGTGCAGGGTAGATCTGTGCCACACAATGTGCCAACAAGCCATCTCTTTGCTGGTCCACCAATGCTCAAGCCCATGTCCTAACCTCCTACATCTCCTACAGATAAGGCCACCAGGGGTTCCTTAGCAACTATAAGCAGATGACTTTGCATCTGAGGCAAATCTGAGTCCCTGAGCACCTCACATTAATGCAGACATTGTTGATAAATATTTTATCAACTGGTTTGCTGATAAATATTTGATCCAATCACACGTATGTTCTTTGGCCTTATGGCACAAAGTCTTGGAACTATAATTCATGGAGAAGCCCAGGTTTCCTATTGAATCGTACTATAGGTGCCACTTGGGTTGTTGATAAAACAGATGGAAATTGACTAAAGAGTCACTAGCTTTTTTAAAAGCTAAAAGAATATTGAAAATAATACCAATGCAGACTTATAGCAGCCAGAACAACCCTTTTACACACAGGCGCACACACACGCTCTCTTATTCAAAATACAGCTGTGAAAACTGTTGTTTCAATAGTCTATTCTGAATGTCAGAAAGATCTTGCCCCAACTACTGAGGGCAGGACATGGAGACAGTTGTGTAGAGACCACCAGCTTCAACCTGTCATAGGCCACCAATGCGGTCTGTCATCACTGCCTCACTGAATTGGTGAATCATTCTTATTTTTGTTGCACTGCTACAAAGCTTTACCACTCAAAACCATGATTCTGTGGGTGCCACAGATGCCCTCAGCCAAGCAGGCAGTACTGGGATGGGTAGGAACTGGCCCAGCACAGGGTGCAATTCTGCCTCAGGGGATGTTTGGGCCATACCCACAAAGCAGTCAGAGGCTTCCTCTGACCTGAATTAAAAGAGGAGGGGATACAGAAAATCTCACTCTATATAATTTAAAACTATGCTACTCAAAAAAACCCAAACAAATGACCAAACAAACTTATTTTCATGTCTGACTTTCATCTGTGAAAGACTTGACCTAATAGTCTTGACACAAGAGTTTTTACTTCCAAACAGCCTTAGATACAAAGTGTAGGTTATCAGAAGGGTTGAATCTTGTCTGTCAATCTGGCACTTTTTACAAACATGACATTCACTTAAAATAAATGGAGGGGATTAAGTTCCATGACCCTGTATATATTGGATGAATAATTCATCCTGCAGTATTTCAATCAGAGGAAATGAACACCAAAATGTAAACGTTCATAATTAGGAGTGCAAGAACCCCACGGTGTTTATGGATTTTCAAAACCGTAAGAATTTGTTTTAAGTGCAGAGGTTCTTGAACCTGGTTTTTAAGTTTATAAATATTTTTTTTCTTAATTTGAACCATCGTTTTTCGAGGGAAATCTAATTTTTTAAAGCAAACAAACAAACATGTAGCTGAACAAGAACCTCTGCTGTGTAAGAGATAAGGGCTCCCATTTGAAAGTGCCTACTTTCTGGCTTCTACAAAGATCAGAGAGAAGCTTTTTCTCTCAATTTCTGCTTCTATCAATGTTTTGAAACAACTGGTGGAATAAGTATTTGCAAATTTTAGAGCTGCGTTTGAAACCTAGAACACATGATCTCCCACCAACTCACAAATTCATCTAAACATGTTCTTGCAAAGATACCAGCAAAAGAAGAGTAACTGGGTCAGGATCACAAGCTGGGTCTGGTGCCTTTCTGCCAACTTGCTGCTGATACCTGCCAGTGACAGTAAAACGAATATTGAGGTGAGAAATCAAAACCAGGGCGGACTTAAAGGCTTGCTTTAGATCACACAGAATGGTACTGCTGAAACAAGCAGACTGCACATATTTTCACCAGTAAAGAAGTTGGTTGAGTAGTTTTAACAGATGGCATTATTAATTTTGGTGCCTTTAGATACAATAGTAACTAGAGAAAACTTTTTTTGTCATTGTTTTCAGTCTGTTTGTGATTTGCAACACGGAGAGAGTGGGGGGATGAAAAGCAAGTCTAGAACCAAGCTACTGTGAGAATGTCATTTGGAATGAGTCATTTCCAATAGTTGCTTGGACTCCTTAAAGTAAGAACAACTCTATGCAAACCAGAGGGAACCACCACACACACCTTGATATCTGTTTTGAAGGTTATGCTTGTAAAATGTGTTGTAGAGCTTCATTCAGCCTCCTCTGTCCTTCAAAGCAAGAAAACACACGGGTACAAGCTCTCTGGACAAACTCCCCAGTCAATCCATGTCAGACAAACTATCTGATTTTGTTTTTTTCTGCCTTTGTCACAGAAGAACCAGAGAAATATGCAAGCTAGATTTCACTTTTGGTCCTCATGGTATAAATTCTAATTATATATTGTAGTGAATTGGTATTATTTTGCTTCATTCCCTTCCCTACTTTTCCTTCTCCGACTTTTGCTTGCTAGATATATGTTCTTTCAGTATCAAAATTAGACCATCTCCTATGTTCTCTTCCCTTGTTGCTTCTAAGTGTGTCAGAAAATGACCCAGATTTGTAACGTTCAAAATCACAGACTTGTATTTATGTTAGCTATAATGGCAATAGTGTAAAGGATCTCATTTCAGTGTTATGTGAATACAGACAAGAGCAGATTTGATACCACAGATGGATGCCACCTCAATTTCATAGTCTAACTCTAAAGTGAGCGTCCAAAATAAGGCAAATTAATTTTTTAATTATTATTATTATTTACAATTATTTAAATGACTTGGACATTGTAATATAGGTGCTAAAATATTTGTTTAAATAGTTCATTTGTTGCACAGACCACGAATGTAGGCTTTGTAGAAGTATACTAAATTGTTATTTAAAAAAAAAAAAGTCCCTGGAGAAACAGCATAGCCTTCAAGTTCGAGTTACCTAATTCGGCAGCCCAAATGAGCTTGGACAGTGACTCAGCCCAAAATCCCCAGCTGCAGTCATCAGAAGTTCAGTCTGTGTCATGGCTTAAGGGACACACCTCTGGTGAATAAGGTTGCTGTTTTCGTTTACATCTCTCAATTCGAGCACTGACTCGGAGGGAATGAATCCTTCCTGTCCTCGGATCAGCAAGCTCAGCGCATTGCCCTGACCCCGCAGCACAGCCCTTCCCCGAGCGCGGCTGACACCGAGCAGCAGAGGTGCCGCAGCCCGGTACCGGGAGCGGAGGTACAGCCCGGTACCGGGAGCAGAGGTACAGCCCGGTACCGGGAGCAGGGCTGCCCTGCGCCGCGGGCTGCTGGCAGCAGCTTTCTCTGCAAGGATGCTGCCGCGGCTCCGCGCACACAGACACCCTTTCGCTGCTGGTTTTCAAAATGAAAACCTTCGAACTTTTTCTGGAAATGACGAATCTTTTCCAAGTGGCCTGAAACCACAGTCATGAAGAGGCTGTTGAAGAAGTAGTTCTTTCCACAGCAAGAAAAAGCATAGCATGGAGTAAAATATCCAGTCCTTCAATCAGAAGAGCAAATTAGCATAAAAATCCAGAGGATATCTAATTTTTAGCGACATGCACATAATCAGGTAAAACGATTATGACGAGACGAGGAGCAATCAAACACAAACTGCAAACACCAAGGAAGCAAACATGCTAAATCTCCCTTTATAATTGGAGGTTAAATATGATTTATAAATCAAGCCAACATATGGGATCCCAAGGGAAGAGTAAACAAATATTCCAAGTAAAACAGCAGAAGCAGGCCTGTAATAGAGGTATCATTTAGGAAAAGGGCATTATTAAATGATCTAAGTAATACAAATTGAGGGGGTTTAGGTTTTAAAATTGATAAACTTAAGTAATTTTTTTTTTATAAATTATAATTGCTAAATTAGAGCTAAATTCTGTAGCTGCAATTCAGTGCTACAGCATCAACAGGAAAAATGACATGATGCCACAAATGTTCATTCACATCAGTGAATGTTCCACTAAAATGAATGTGCCTACACAGGTAAGTCACAATTACCTAAAGAAGAAGGGTTACAAAAGTGAACACTGAGTAAATTTCCCCAGTTTATGATAATGGTTTTTATTAAATTTTTTTTTAAGAAAAAATGAGATAAAATTGATAAGGTATATCTGAATAACCTAGCCAGAGTTAATCCTGCAAATCATGGTTTGTTTTTTATAGTGCTGGAAAATATTCTTGCAAAAATATTTTCTTATTAGACTAAATATCCATATTCTTAGATGAATTAACTTATTTTATTGAACATATTCCTGATCTGATTTTCTATTAATTCCACTGCAATCAGCAGAGAATAAGACTCTGAAAAATTAGGACACTGACATGAAATAATTTTGACATACAAAAAATCTTAAACAGAAGAGGCAATGTTTTGTACGAAGGATATTAAGGTATAATATTATATAATATAATATTTACCTTTGTTTTCAAGAAAGAGTGAACAGTGATAACACATTGGAATTCAGAAGTTTTTAAAAATAACACATGACATGAGCAAGGTGCTTACAGCTGCTCTGTTGCTCAGCTGAACTGAGTCCATTTCCAGAAGACAGATTTGAAAAAGAAAAAGAGACCTTTCAAGAATGGAGAATTACACTATTTCTCTTTCACTGTTGTGCAAAGCAATGCTGGTATTCTATTTGAAGCCACAATTAAAACAGACTTATTCACATGCTGGAGTGCTCTAAGGTTTCCAACATAGTTAGCTACCCATTCCTATACATTATCTCTTTAAAAGATGTCATTTTCTCCCATTATTAAATTCAATGCACTACAATGTACTGCATAAGAAAATCACACTACGTCCTTCTAAAACAAAGTTCAGTCCTTTCATAATGATCAGATCCCCGTGCTTTTTTTAACATGCTTTTTTATTAACTTAAAATTGCTTCCTTTACTTATGGCCATCCCCAGCTGCAGCGAATAACACAGAAACCAGATAATATCAATTCAGTGTTTTAACTATAGNTTATTAACTTAAAATTGCTTCCTTTACTTATGGCCATCCCCAGCTGCAGCGAATAACACAGAAACCAGATAATATCAATTCAGTGTTTTAACTATAGTTGGGACATGCATCAAGATCACTCTAAATTATATTTTCTTATCCAGTTTTAAATCTCAGCCTCTTCAGGGAAATAAAATCCCAGTTTTGGAAATAGCGATAGTAACTTGAATTTACACACCATCACCAATCCTTTTCTGAAGGAGCCAGGGGCATTTTATGTCTTTTCCAAAGCAAACTACAGCAGAAACAAAAGAAAAGGAAAAAAAAAAAAAAAAAAAAAAAATTGGGGGGGCAGGGGGAAGAGGGGGGGAAGAAAAGCACCACTCATTCTCGGACACTGAGTAATCTACTATAAAAACAACGAAGGAAAAGAGACATAGGAGAAAAAGGCATGGTGGATAAAAGGCAGACAGAGGTTGCTGTAAAACCTAAGCACATTCTAAGGGAAATGCAGGGAGCAAGGGTTTCCAGTGCTCCTTCAGAAGGGCCATGAGTTTAGGCAGCTTTCATAGTGAAGTGAGACCTACCATGGCACATCAAGCACACACTAATATCTCCACCTAAATGTCTCCAAATGCAGATTATAGTTCAAGGTCTGCACTCTCATTGAATGGTGCTTCCCTTTCATACACCAGGTTAAGAAGGATGGTATAAATTAAAGTCACTGCCTCTCCAATGAAGATGCTGGATCTTGGTGTATGGGCTACTACTTAACAAACTCCACAACCAGACTATGTCAAAGTGGGGCGAAAACAAATTCTGGTTGCTGTAAGCACGAAGTCTGGTTCTGATGACAAAAACACAACTTAAGTCTTCCATAGACAGATACACTGGGCTTGTGAGGACAATAGGAAAGCACAGGAAAAAAAAAATCATGTCATATAAGCAAACTCCTTTGAGTAGGAATTAACAACAGATTCCCATAGTTTTAGAACAGATTTGCACAATAATTCCCCCTTGGTATTTTGGCAAAATCTGGAATTGGGCAGGGCACACATGGACACTAAACAAGCAAGTACACTGGAAGGAACAAACATTTGTTCTTTTCTATGCTGTTGGTTAACACCATAATGTATTATTGAAAGGTTCTATGAAAAAAATGCCTTATTATTATACACTTAGCAATGTATTGTAATTTCAATATGCTGTTATTTAAATGAGACTGACGGAGGAGACTTACGGACACAGACACTTCAAAGGGATTCTGGATGTCTAGAAGCTAGGCAAATATGGGGTCTAACTGGTCAAGTTCCCACCTTGTTCTCTTTAGGGGCAACCAAAACAGCAGTCTCCTGTGTCTAACAAATCTCTGATGCTGCAGAGGCAGTTACTGGGAAGCTGGCACACTAAGGAGGGTGAACCCACATCCCAACAATTGTTGAATGCCTATGGTTGCTGTGAATAGGCATATAGGCTGTTCCTAAAAGCTGATAAATTGCCACAACAGACAAATTCAAACACACTACGCAGTCTTTATATACTTGCCAATCTACTGCAAGATCCAAGACTGAACAGGCCAAATCACATCTAATACCCCTGCTCCTGGCACTGCGCTCCTTTGCTGTGATAGGTATCTCCCATCACTCCCAATTTACAGTCCCTGGTCCTGTTAGTCATGGCAGACCTCCTGGTGGGTTGGGGTCCTTTGAGCAGAAGGTGCTTAGAGTGCAGTTTGTGTGTCATCATACCATTCACTCACCTCTCTGACTTTCTTTATTAGTTTCATCCGGGTGGAGTGCCCTGAAGCCATGTGGGTTGGTGGACAGGGCACTGTGTTTTGGCCGTGGAAGCAGGTGGCCAGTAAGAGGCAGGTCTCACAAATGGGGTTCGAATTGGGTGCCATCCAGATCACCTGGGAAGGAATCGGGTGCATGTAGTGGGATCAGCTCATCCCCCTCACCCACAACATGCAATGACAAGGATGCCTAGACCTTGAACAAGCCGTCTTAGTGGCAATATTCTGATAGCAGGCCTGGTCTGGAGATCCTAGTGAGAGTGACACAGAACCAGACAGTCTCCAAGCCAAGGTCTGAACCTCTGGAACAGACTCTGCTAACAATGCTGCTGGTTACTAAGGCAAGAAAGCAAATTAACACCTCTCCTTCACAGCTTCACCCCCCTCCTGCCTGGATATGACTGAGGAGAAGTAGGTCTGGACCTTTGTTATTGATGGATTTCGCACAGACCCATAGCAGGAATCCAACTGCTTGGATCCTGAGTTATAATATAAGATGCCAAATGTGCTAATAATTTTTCTCAGTAAATCATGTGTGCAGGAGGACCATGTAACTGGCCGTACTATTTAAGGCTACATTTTAATATTCTCCCCAAAGAAGTTACCCTGTGTTGTGGGTTCTAAGCACCACAGATACAGTTACAGATGCATGGCCACCAGATATACAGTTCCTTGTTCACCTACAAATGAAAGATGAGGAACTAAATATTTACATTACCTACATTTGCTGTGCAAGTAACTGTCCAGAATTGCACCTACATTTACAATCGCCCTAAAACGGAGCCTTCCCCTGAAGTGCTTGCAGCACACGGCCCCCAGTCAGAATACAGCCAAAGGACAGGGGGTGATATCCCAGCAGTGCTGAAAACTCAAGCCCCTAACAGCTGATGAAGTTCAGCTGAGACAGACCCGAGGTAGTTGCTGCTTAGGGGTTTGGCCAGGGTGTCAGAGGAAGACTTCACTCAAACTATGTCCACAAACCCCTCTGAATTAGGAGTGTTTTCTGCAGCTCCAATGGGTTTGGGATGAGGCCTCCAAACAGTGTACCACTTCCAGGAGCAAGCTTTCTCTTAGACACCCCCAGTTACAAGATTTTTCCCATTAATGATTATCAGCTCCCTTTGGCAATACACACATCTGCTTCCTGCAGCGCACAAAGTAATTCTGAAAAGAAATTGTTTCCGAGCTATTTGCCTCTCAGCAAATCATACAGACATATGTCAGGTCTTCTTCATTCTCATACATGTGTAAATACAGACCACAATTTTTTTTTTTCAGTTTGAACATCCATGATGTTAATCCAGCAAGTCACAAGCATCAGATGTCTGAGATCTGCATTTTGAATACATGTTTATTAAGTGTTTTAATATCGAATGGAGTTTACAAATGTGTTCATATAGCAGTCATTTCAGCTATTTTTTTCTTAATGCAGTAGTCAGTATAAGCTGTGCAACGAAAAAGAAAATACTCAGAATATTCATCCTTTGTAACAATAGCATAATTCTCTGTAGAAGCACCTGAACACCACACTGAATGTACCTCCCTAAGTAAATTATGCAATACAACTGAGCTCTGTATGAAATGTGTATGACACAAAACTGTTAAGCTCTCTGAAAAATCTATTTTCCTTTTCAGTTTCTCTGATTCACAGTCACCCTGTTTGAAAGCCACATGACAAATCTGTGAGTGTGATACACCAGGGAAATTACGCAATTGCTTAGGTATAAATGACAACCTGGGACACCAGGTAATTAAACTTGAATAGAAACTTGACAAGGCTTCTTTTGGTTTCCTGTGGAATGTTTTGTACAGAATCACAGGCTGAGCTTTCAACTCCCGAACCCCAATTATGAACAACATTGCAAACAAAAGCTCCAGGAAATCCACAATACATAGAATGAAAAATGTTCTACATCGAGAGGTTCAGTTTCACGTTAAACTAGTGTGACTGCATATTGTCAAGGCAAAAATGTGAAGTCTTCCTGCCTTTTTTGTGGGTGAATTCCTGCTGATATGTGGGACAAGGGCTGAAATGTAGCCATTGAAACCAACTGGAGAGGTGAGCCTTGGCTGTTGCCTGACAAGTCTGGGATGTCAGTAAGAGTTTTGCCTACAAAAAAAGACTACAATATCCCGTGCCTTAAAACAAATGTATTTCATTTAAAAGAAGTTATCAAATAAATATATTGAAAAAGTACACAAGACCTTGTTCTTTGGTCTCAATTTTTCTGGTCTTTCTCACACAGAGGGATTTTCCAGGGGATTTCTTGAGAAGCAGAATATCATCTTCCACAACTAAGGCTGGGGAACAAGTTTTTCACTTGCCTAGTAGTTATGGAGTTAATTTGCAAGCTATGGACAGGTGAACTTTGGATGTTGATGATGCTTAAATACATAGGTGATATTTATTGGAAAATGCAGAATTACCTATCACTCACACAAAATCCATTGTTAATGTGCCTTCAGAGCACATTTCATCTGCTCCTGTGAAATTGGGAAGCCTGAGTTAAACATCCTCACTTGATTCCTTCCTCTTGTAACCATCTCTGATTTTGATAATACAGACATAAAACTGGAATATCCGAACAATCAGTTCTCTTCTCTAGGGGAAATCTGATGTCTGCCTTCTTAAGACCCTTAAGAGCTTTTGTAATGAGCTTTGCCCAAAAGAGATAAGAAAATAGCATTTACCCCAAAGTACAACAGCCTATTTCACCATAGTCCTTCTGGCATATGAAGTATGTCTGAGACTTCCCCATTTTCCCACCATTCCAGGTACCACCCCGCTAAATTCACAAATGAACCAACATTTTCTCATGTCCCCTGCTCATCTCTTTACACCCAAAGCCATACACATTGCAAGAGACCACGGATCCCATGATGTCAGAGAATTTTGTCTTTACTGTCACAAACTGTCACTCCAGACTCATTACACTTCAGGAAAAAGACAGTAAGCCAGTGCTATGTGCCGCAGGAATTTGATTCATAAACTCCACTTCACACTGCCTGGAATAAATATTTTGGCAAAAGGAATGTGGCAAAACCTGCAAATAATCACATTTTCCCATCCTTATTTAGCATGACTTTTTTTAAACACATTCTAAATTAGCAAGGTAGTGAACTTCTGACAGACAAAGCAATTAATACACATTCAAATTAATTCTCTGGATAACAATTCTGGATACTATATGAATAGACTGCTCTATGTGTTTGAGCTTTCCAAAGCCAAATTCTGTTTACCTATATTATTACAGGGAAGAAGCGGGGAAGAACCTCCTCTATATCTTCTTTTAGAGAGCAGGGTTCTGAATATGGCTTTTCTGCCCTTTGAAACTCTCTGAACAATTTATTTGGATAAATTAATTCCATTTTATTAATAGCAATTTTCTCAAATTTTAAATAGCGCATATGTTTAAATAACATTTATCAGGTGATCTTTCAGTTTGAACAAAACTTTAAAGTAAAACTGGTATTGACAATAGAACAGTGATATATTATGAAGATGAAATCATAAATGTTGAAAGTAAAATAGAAAAAAATGTAAAAAATGGTTTCCACACCAGCATTGAAAATAACCAATTTATAAAACATTGTTTCTCAACACATCTGTTGAAGTAAAGGAGATCCATCAGAGGCCATGGTTTATAGCCTATGAACAAGATCCTCTGAATATTTCAGCAGGATTATGTGCAGAAGGCCCAGCCAGGAACCTAAGACAATGAAGCCACAGTACAGTTGCTCTTACAGAATAGCGACAAGCTATATCTATTATTTTTTAGCAAGACTTTTAACGCTTATTTTAGTCTTTAAAGAAAATTGTAGGAGTAGTAGCAATGCTAAATCTAATTCTATCTTTAACCATGCAATCATGGCTATACTATAGGGCACATAATTTGTTATATGAAGTGAACATAATAATAATGGGATAATAGAAAAACAAAACAAATAGGACAGCATTGAGGGTGGTGTATTGTTTAAAAAGCAATATATGCAATGAAGAAGCTGTTCACTGTTGGGATCTACAGTATTTCCTGCTCTTTGCAAGCGTTCCCGCAGTTTGTGCTCCGTATCTTGAATGTGAAAGAGTTTGATTCAGCTACTCTCACCACCAAACACGAGCTACAAAAGTCTCCTCTACATGGATCTAAAACCAGACACAGAACTCAGAAAATATGTCCAAAACCTCTGTCTTTGAACAGGAAAAATGCTAAACAGCGACTGTGGGTTTTCTTCGACTTGGTTCTAAATACAACAAATGCATGGCCGGGAAGTCAGTGTGTCTGAGAGACCTCTGATGCATTTTGAAATGTTTCCATCACACGGAAAAAATGTTTTCAAAACCTGTGCTTTCCCAACGAGTAACAGTTGAGCCTTTTATAGCTTTTCTCCTGGCATGGGACTTGATTAGCAAGTACAAAGATTTAGACAGAGATTTATTAAGTAACAGTTATATTGTGTTGTAATTAAAACGTAGGAAATTCGCCGTCTACTTAAGCGTTTAAAAATGCTTAATGTAGGAAGCAATTACACCTCATTTTCGAATTATTCCCCTGACTACAGAGCACGCTGCGGACAGAGTAAAACGCGGCTGTATGGGCAGAGGCGGCGGCGGGACGTGCCCGCTGGCCCGGCCGGGGCGGGTGTCGGTGGCGGCGGCTCTCAGCGCCCG